>CAUYRT010020414.1:0-37713 GCA_963574885.1 Lepilemur ruficaudatus
CAAGTGTTCACACCTAGCACCTCTTCCTGATTAAGGAACTCAGAGTCTCCTTTGTATTTAAAACTTTTTCTTGTCTGTTTTTCCACCAGTGTCAATTACCAACCCCTGGGGAAGAACTAAGTCAGCTTCTAGGAGAGTGTACAAAAGGATCAGGAAGGATTCAGAAGAACATACATCACCAGCACATTACCAACCCACCCCAATCACCCAGCCCGACTCGGAGCTGGGAGCTGTCGCAGCTACCAAAGAAAATCTGTTGAGATTGTTCAGCTCAGGGGCTTAAGAACAGTCTCTCTGCCTTGATGGCAGCTGAGAGACCAAGAATGGAAAATATCACAAGACAGAGGGAGCCTAGATCCTTGAGTCACTGTGTGAAGGACAGCCACCAAGGAAAGCAGCTCAACTTCCACTACATTTTTCGCAAGCAACTTTGTGTTGAACCACTGAGATCTGGGGGGTGTATATTACTGCAGCGTAGCCTACCATTATTCTTAGGTAAGCCTCTAGAGGGAGGGGTAAGGTGGTTTTGGAGAACAGGTAAAATATTTATGTTGTAGTGAGATTTGGATGCGGAAACAACAGGTATCATATTAATGAGAATGCAGACTCTGAAAGTAGTGTGGATTCATATTCCAGGTCTACCCCTTGCTATCTGTGTAATCTTGGGTAAGTTATTTACCCTCCTAAGCCTCAGTTTCTTCATCTTTAAAATCTTACTTACACCTACCTTACAGACCTCAACAGGTTGTTAAGAGATTTAAATGAGATAAAACCATATAAAGTGCTTAGTGTGGTGCCTGACACTGAGTAAGAACTTAAGTCTTACTTGTTTTCTTATCTAGTGACCACTCTGGGGCCTTATATCCCAAAGCCTCCCTGAAGTTGAATGTGGGTGAGGCAAGGAAAAGTTGAAAGTTGCCACTCATTGTAGTCACATTGCATAACCTTGACATTTAAAGGAACACCTGAAAGACTGGAAAAGAAAGAAACCAACCCGGTAGAGGTTGTGATAGGGAGATAGAAGGATGTGACCCCCTCACCTTCCCCCCACCACAAGCATACAAACACCCCATGGCAGGGACCTGTTCACTGATCCTATTTCCTCTGATTCCTGGGCACACAGCTAAGCTAGTTTCCAGCCTCCTTGCTAGAATTCAGTTTCAGCTAATAGAACGTGGGAGCAGAAATGGCGAAGGCTTATCCTCTGACACATGATCCTCCATGCAGGATGACCCCAGAAGCTATTTGTGGAAGATGGTAAAGTATAGAAGACAGAAGGAGCCTGGGTCCCTGAGTCACTTCATGGAGGAGAAATGTCCACTGATCATGAGACCCAGCTGGACTTAGTGAGCAGGAAAGAAACCTCTAGCAAGATTAAGCCTTTATACACTTTTGGATTGTTTTACTGCAGCAGTTAGAAACACCTGTTCTCTAATAATTTATCAAATATTTTCTGGGTCAAGTATTTGAGTTATGTTAAAAAAAATTCCATATCTTTAAAAGAGGATTTTCATTTAGTTTTGTCAAAATAAGTTATAGGCCGGGCACGGTGGCTCACGCCTGTAATCCTAGCACTCTGGGAGGCCGAGGCGGGTGGATCGCTCAAGGTCAGGAGTGCGAAACCAGCCTGAGCAAGAGTGAGACTCCGTCTCTACTAAAAAAACAGAAAGAAATTAATTGGTGGCCAACTAAAAATATATAGAAAAAATTAGCCAGGCATGGTGGCGCATGCCTGTAGTCCCAGCTACTTGGGAGGCTGAGGCAGAAGGACCGCTTGAGCCTAGGAGTTTGAGGTTGCTGTGAGCTAGGCTGACACCACGGCACTCTAGCCCAGGCAACAGAGTGAGACTCTGTCTCAAAACAAAAAAAAAAAGATAAGTTATAGTAATTTACATAAACAACAGGGACAAATTTTGAATTCATTTATTCCAAAGCACCTCAGTTGTTACAAGTAAGGAGGAAAGTTTCAGTTGTCCTGTCTGTTCTCTCCCTGATCACTCAGATCCATCACTCCTTGAGGACACTGTCTACATTCTATTAATGTTAGAAAATGGTGCTGTGTAAAAAGGTAGGAAAATAAACAGGTTGTGATCATTATATTATATTTTTATGCAACCTTGTGATAGCTCATTTCTTTACACGTAGGGGAAGGAGAGGCCTTCCTCTCATCATCGATCAAGTTAAACACCTAAGCCTGGCCATCCCTCCTAACATGCCTTCCCTAATTCTTTCTTTGAGCCAAGTTCCCCTCTACTCCACTCTTCCACCTTTAAGTCCCCAAGAGAAGGCCAACTGGTCACTTACCCAATGCATGGATTGGTCTGGTACCTCGGTGCTGTGTAGGAGAAAGGAGAGATGTCCTTGTCCACAAAAGACCCGAACCCCAACCGGAAGTTGCTGGTGAGCTTCCGCATCTCCTCAGCAAGCTTGGTGCCCAGGTTCCGGATGTTGTCCAAGTCATCCTTCATGGACAGGGAGAGGTCCATCAGATAGTACAAGTCCACAGGATAATCCTCCACCTGGCGAACCTGCAGCTGGAACGCAGTCTTGTCACCTGTGCCAACAGAGAGGTCATGCATGTGAGAGCTCACGCAACTTGCTGAGGAATGAAGGGATGGATTTTGCTTTCAAAGCTGGTTCACCTCTTTACTTTTCTTTAGTGACTGTGTGCCTCCCAGAAGAAACCTTTTTCTTGGAAGTAGAGTGCCTGAGGGGAACGCAGTGCTGAGGATACAGCCCTCGCTCCTCCTTCCCGAACACCTGGCTCAGCATTTCTTAGGAAACTCTTTAACAACCAGGCTCCTTAGCGCAGCTCTGTTTTCTCAGCAACAAGGACCCTTGGGTAATTAGTGAGCTGGACAAGTCCATGGACACGTGGTGGGTGGAGAATAGCCCACCAACCACACACCGACTCCAGAAAACAATCCAGCAAAGATGGGAATGTGCGAGTGGCATAGAAAGCAGGAAGGAATTAACGAAAGAGGAGTACGGGCACGAGTGAGTAAGAAATAGGAGGGAAAGAGAGAGAGGCACAAGGCAAAGATGGCAGTTACTTAAAATACCCCAAAGGGCAAAAATATTTATGCCTTTGCCAAGTCACCTGTTTTTGTTTCTAGTCACAAACTTGCTATTTAGTTTGATGTTTTGGAACATCAGACACAACTCATTATCATCAGAAACTATATATATAAATATAGGAAAGTGAATTCCAAGTTTTAGTTCCATCAAAAAAAAAAAAAGAAAGAAAGAAAGAACAAAAGAGAAGAAAGAAAAAAGAAAAAGACACTGCTGGATTTGTCTACCAGCTAAAAGAAAGAGAAAATGGTTTTTGGTTCTATAGTGAGGTAGCCAACGGACAGAGGACAGCAGAATTGATTCAAAGGAGGCAAACAAAGAAAAGCCAGCGTCTGGGAGGTGTGGCCTTTGCTATCTCCCCATGCCAGGGCAGTAACTGGAGAACCCAAACCAGGATAATGATACCTAAATCATTTCATAATCTCTAAAACAAGTCACTAGAACCAACTTCAAGGCTCAAGTCATACCACGTAATTCTATCTCCCCTCGGCTCATTAGCCTTTCAGGAGCACCAAGAGATGTCCTATTTATCCTGGAGCAGAACTGTCCACGCACATTTGGAATCTGGCTATATTCTTTGTGTCTTTAGAGGCACAACAGCAAAGATGGCCTCTCTCTTGCCCAAGGGGACCACTCCTGACATGCTGACAGCCACATCTTAGAGCAATCAATCTTTCACTTCAAGCCAACAACCGGCAAACTGAAGCCCTCTTGAACCTGCAGGGTAGAAGACTCGATCCTTTATGTTCCCTTTTCACCTCCCACCCCAAACAAGGCATATTTCACTAACTAGACCATGAAGAATCAAATGATCAAAAGATTTTGTTGAAGTTCCAGCTCTGCCCCTGAACTAAGAGTGCAACCTGAGCCTCAGTTTCCCCAAATATACAATGGAAATAACAACGCTCACAGCGGTGATTAAGGCTGTGATGCACTCATGAGGGAGAGAAGTGTTCTACAAGCAGTAAAGGCTTGCACAAATGAAATACAACTATTATAATTACTATTTGTAGCCAGAGTGGCACCTCCGAGCCTGCTTTCCCTGACTTGCCTTTGCGTGTACTGTTCTGGCCGCCTCAAGATTGATATAGTTTCAGTTGCCTGCTGGTATGAGCCTATTTTTAAAACCACCGGAGGCTGACTCAAACAGAGGAATGTTCGAGATTTCTTCCAGAATGAATTCCGGGCTGCTGCAGTGTCTGTCTCTGGCTCCTATCAGGCAGACAGAGCAGGTCCCTCCAAAGGGCCCCTTGGACGCCACTACACAGTGGGAGAGGGGCAGGGAGGAGGGAGGAGTAGGGGGAATGGAGACCCCTCCTTGGCCCTTGCAGACAACAGATCCCAAATGGACAGAGCCCGCCATCGTATCTCCTCTGCCTGATGCCTGACATCTTTTCAGGGTCTTCTACATTTTCTGCCACCTGTCAACCTTCCCCCCAAGTTCCCAGCTACAACTTCTTTTGTCCACAATCTATTTCCACCTTTCTATGAATTTTGTGTAATTAACAGATGAGCAATTTAAAATCAGGAAACAGAGAACTGGCTTGGATTCCAGGAGGCTGGGAGGTGTCATGGGACAGGAGCTGGCACTAGGCTTGGAAGTAGGGGAGCTGGGTTCCAATTCAGACCTGTCACCAAAGATTCAGGAGGCCTCAGGCTGCTTTCAACTTGCTGCTCAGTTTCTGCATCAGTAAAGGGGGGAGGATATTAATTATGGTGAGAATTAAAGGGGATAATGTACATAAACACCACAAATGTTCCTCCACAAGGAAAACTGTGACCTCAATTTCCTCAAAAGTCAATTAAAGTAATTTCCTGTGGGGATAAAAAGAGAGATAGAAAATTCTGTCAGAATCTTGAGTTTGAATGGTACAGCCTTGGGCATATAAATTTAACTCCAAATTTTCCAGCTACGAAAGCAAAGAGGGAAATAAGGTATACTACACAGGTCCCTTTGTATGGTACGAGGGAATCTATTCTGAAGTGAGAAATCTCTTGGCATTAAATTCTAAAACAAATTGATCGTTAAGAGAATACACACACACACACACACACACACACCCTTCCAAAGGGGGGCCACAAACGTTAAAAAGAAATATTCCTCACATTTCTCCAGAAAAGGAGGGATATAAGAAAGATGGTAATATTAATGCTCAGAAAGAGGGTTTTTTTGCTACCTCTAATATGCTTGATTTTAAATGCTACAAACTCCTGAATGGGCCTTGGCAATATGGAATGTTCTGTCAGCCGATTTTGGAGGGAGTGACATTCCTGGTAGGATTCTTCGTGTGGGTGTTAAGCCGTGAGCACTAACTCCCCAACAGGGGAGGCTGCGACCTCAGCAGACATGAAGTGCATGGTCTGCAGAGAGGAGGTCTGGGGCACAGCTCCCACCTCTGGGTGCACTTCCAGAACCATGCGTGCTCAGACACGGTCCTTCCTTGCCCCTCTTTCGCAGCCACGCTGCTCTCACGCAACACCTGAGACTTTAAACCAGTCGCCACCTCCCATGTGCCTGGCAGAGTACACAGCCCTTCTCCCCTTTGCTGTCAGGGCTGGGTCTGTGCCTGTCTGTGGTGACTCACTGTCCCCTGCACCCTCCCTCTCCACACAGGTCCCTACAGGCTACACCCCTTCCCTCCCTCTTACGTTCCATGTAATCCCTGCTCCAGACCAGGGGCAGGATCAGAGAAACAGGATAATGCAAACTCAGGAGAGGCTGATCACACCTGGCGCCTATGAGGATGCAGCTACTCCCCGAGGCAGCCCCTCTTATGTCCTTCTGGTTTTTCCTGTTTCCAAAGGACCAGCTCCAACTGCATTTTGCACAGAATTCCTGCCCCTGCTCAGTTTGTAAAATATAGGTCCTCCCACTGTAATCATGTAGCAACTAGCATTCCATCTGAAATATATTTTTAAAGCTTTCTTTTCTCTGCCCTCCCTTTAATAAAGTGAAAAGTTAGCTTTTTCCTTAGGGACATATATCAGATGACAAACATTTCTAGAGAGTGAGTAGAGAATTCTTAGCAAAACCTTTAAAGATCGATCTTTGTTCAAGTGCTAAGACAAAGTAGCACCTCAGCTGATAAGGACTATTGCCATCCCAAATAAATGTGAATGGTTTTTGATTCCCTAGAATTATGCTTCTCTACTAGAAATTAAAAGAAAGAGGGGAAACACGAAAATCTACTATATTATAACAGGAATATAACTGAACAGGAAATTAGGGCCCTAGTACACACCTTACAAGTGAACATATGGCTCTTCTGTTCACTACAGCAGAAGATAATTAGTACCCCAGGATTAAATCCAGATCTAGCACCAAAGAATTGCCCCACTGTTCTAGCACAAGGCTGTCAGGCTGCACTGCACCCCATTCCCCACCTCGGAATTTGGACTCTTAACAGAAGGAACCAAAAAACAAGTCATCTGAAGACATAGTTGGCCTCCACAGTATCTGCCTCCAAGCATTAGGGCTCTACATTTCTAGTTTCCTTTAAAATAATCCCATATCCACTCATCATCAAAAGTTTTTCTTCATCTATTTAAGAATGTACATTGTCAGTCTGGGTGGCAACTTTACTGTAGAAGCAATACCTAAACAGGCACCTCCAAAGTAGAACCTGAAAGGAGAGGGAGAAAAAAACATAAATAGAGGCTGGCAGGAAACCCCAAAGCGACCAATCCCCTATAGTTTAGGTAACAGTATTGTACCAATGTCAATGGCCTGGTTTTGACAACCTACTGTGGTGATATAATATGTTATCACTGGGGACAACTGAGAAGGGTACATAGGACATCTCTGTGTTATGTTTGCAACTTTTTGTGAGTCTAAAATTATTTCAAAAATAAAAAGTTTAAAACAAAGCAAAAAAAAAGAGCTATCAATCAAGGGTCATGTTTTAAGAGGTTAAGGGATTGTGGCAAATAATGACTTTAATAAGCCCTTTCTAATTGTCTCAGTATTTCAAAACCACCTCTAGCTTCTGACCATTCTCAATAAGCTTTACTTGAAAGTATAAGTCCTTTCTTAAGGATTTTCTAAGGCTCTTATCCTGATATATAGTTTTCAGTATTGAAATAAAATAGAAAACACGATCCTGTGTTTACACAAAAATCCTGCTTCAAGTTTGGCAGTTCTTCAAAAAGTTAAACATAAAACTACCATATGACCCAGCAATTCCACTCCAAGCTATAGACCTAAGATTATTGAAAACACATGTCCCCACACAGCTTGTACATGGATGTTCACTGCAGCATTAGTCATAATTGCCTCAAAGTGGAAACCGCTCAAATGGCCATCAGCTAAGACGTGGCGTATCTATATACACACAATGGAATATTACTTGGCCATAAAAAGGAATGAAGTACATATTACAACATGGATGAACCTTGAAAACATTTTGCTAAGTGACAGAAACCAGATATAAATGGCCACATATTATATGACTTACAGGAAATGTCCAGAACAGGCAAAAACCACAGAGATAGAAAGTAGACCAGTGGTTGCTAGGGGCTGAATGGGGAGGGATAAGGAGTAACTGTTAATGGGTACGGGATTTCTTTTTGGGGTGATGAAAATGTTCTAGAATCAGACAGTGGTGATAGTTGTACAACCTTGCAAATACACTAAGAACCACTGAATTATACACTTCAAAATGGTGAACTTTATGGTAAATGAAATATATCTCAATTTTAAAAAAGGATAACAGAACTAAAAATCCTGCTTCAAGGGAAATTTGCTTTCCTTTTTCTCCCCCGAGTCATCCTGGAACAACAACTTTGCCTTCGTGGGATCTTTCATATTATGCCGAGGCTTGTCCCTGACTAGTCTGGTATAGGGCTGGTGAAGTGTTATATTTCACTCAACAAATATTCATTACGAGGTACTGGAGGGCCGAGGGAGGAGGAGACACAAAAGCATTTCTAAAAAGATATAATGGAAAAATCCATCCCTACATACCTGAAAGCCCTCCCCGGAGTCAGGGAGGAAGGAATTTCCTCGAGGTAAGTATGCATCTACTAAACTGCAAATTTTGCTAACTGTAACACACCATTCTCCCTTTCTCCCAAATCAATATCTGGGGTTTGCCTGTACTTCTTTTTTTAAATATTAAAATTATATTTTCAAAATTTTACAAGGCATCATTGGTTTCAAGTGTTTCTATATATGAAAACCATATTCACAATGGTTTTAGACCCTCAAGAATTCAAATTTTCATCAAATTTCCTCCTGGTCTTCACCTCCACAGACTGAAATATCCTCAATGGTAAGGGTATATTTTCATGGAGTGGCCAACCCTCCTGTCACCTCGATGCCCCCAACACTGGGCTCTCCATTTCCAGTCCTCCCATAAGACAGAGCTGCACACAGTACTCGTAGGTTTTGTATAAACATAGGATCATGTTTTCCACCTTATTTCTAATAACTAGAAACTATCATAACGTTTAGCAAGAGATGTGATTATGCCAACCAAATAATACTGATTTTTTAAATTGAGCATACATCGAGTTTTATGCACAAATACATATTGTGCATAAACCTGCCATTACTAAAATCCTTCTTTAACTCTTCTATGGGGGCTGTTTTAAAAGTCAGTTGATAAGTTAAACCAAACAGGTTGTCTGCTCATATTCACACCTTAATTCTGATTTGAAAAACTGGAATTATTAAAACTATGCCCTCTTTGGCTTTGTGAGATTCTTAAATTAAATCTACCCTAAAGAATAAAGAATTTGCCACCATTTCTTGGAGAGAACAGCACAGGCTTTGAGAGCTATTCTAGATGCGGAGATCCAAAAATACAAGTTAAAAACCTCCCTGGACAATGACTCTGAAACTACAAACTGTTTTGGAAGTGTGAATTTTTGTCCTTGTTTCCAAAGACTGTTGATTGAAACAGTATAAAGTTATAAATACATTATGATTATAAGAAAATGAATATGAACATGTGAATAAAGACAGAGGATATAGTAAAAATGAAAAATAATATTGTGTTTAAAGTGGATGATTTTTCAAGAATTTCCTTTAAGTTACTGTTATATTGTTATCACAATAAAAAGGAAGATACTGCATATTAGTTGATAATGTTCTTATACTATACAGTGTTCCAGAATATTAATAGTCTATAACAACTCCTACATCCACTTTTAGGACATGACCCTTGACCTGGAGCCTGTCTTCATGGAATACAGTTTATTTTTCCCCAGAGAACATCACCACACATTTGCCCACATAAAGGCTCAGCTGCCTTTTTCTCCCCACCCACACAGTTTTGTAAGGGTTCCCTTCCTTTTCTCTCTCAGCTTGGCATCTCACCAAAAAAAAGGCTGTGTGTCACTCACAGTGAGAAAGTCTGCAAAAATCCTAACTTCGACTAATCTCAGCACTGATCCCTCAGTGGGCAATCCAGTAGCTTGGGCTTCTCTGTCCAGCAGGGCCTCCTTACACCCTTCCTTTGTTTCTCATTTTTAAGACAATTAAAATAGGCAAAATAAAACATTTTTCAAATATGTGATGACTCAGAGCTCTTTCCAAAAAAAACCCGTGGGTGCAGACCATTCAACAGTAATAATAACAGCAGCAACAAGGAGCTTTGTTGAGTGTTCCATAGGGAGGAAGGACTGTGTTAAACCCATTTCTGAGCCACGGAGCACCCCCTCTTCAAACCTCTGTCTGGCACCCTTGGCCATTACTTTTTAAAGTTGATTTATACAAAAAGTCTCATTTAAGCCTCTGAACATGCCTGTGAGAAATAAAGGCGACAAAGACCCTGAGCCGCTGAGAGATGGAGTAACCTGCCCAGGCCCTCTGAGCTCGGGACAGAGCCAGAACCAGAACCCGGAAGAGCCAACCCAATCTATGATCTTTCCACTGCTATGAACTACCCTGAAGTCTAAATAAACCATCTACAAATAGTTATTGTCAATGGTTTCCTAGACAACAGGATAGAAGAAAAGGCTAAAAATCGAAAGAATCTGGAAAAATCTGCCCCCTCCCCACAATGTGATACTTTCCAATGTAGCCACATGTACATCCACTCTTTGACATTGCAAGGATTCTACCATGCAGAATATTATACGACAAAATCAAATAGAATTTGCCAACAGAAAAAATGCTTTTTCCTAAAAGTAGCACTTTTCCTGAGCACCTTGCATTAACTAGGGAATTAATCTACCAGCATCCTCCCAGAAGATACAATAACATTATTCACAATAGCCAAAAGTTGCGAACAACCCAAATGTTCACTAGATATACAAAATGTGGAAGCCAGGCATCCAATGGCCCACACCTGTAATCCTAGTACTTTGAGAGGCCAAGGAGGGAGGATCACTTGAGACCAGGAGTTCAAGACCAGCCTGAGCAACATAGTGAGACCTCATCTCTACAAAAATGTCAAACATAGCCGGGCATGGTGATGTGTGCCTAGAGTCCTAGCTACTGGGGAGGCTGAGGCAGAAGGATCCCCTAAGTTCAGGAGTTTGAGGTTGCAATGAAGTATGATGATGCCACTGCACTCCAGCCCAGGCAACAGAGTAAGACATTGTTTCAAAAAAACAAAACAAAACAAAATGCGGTATGTACAATACAATGAAATATCATTCAGTCTAAAAAAGAATGAAATTCTGACACACGCTAAAGTATGGATGAACCTTGAAAACATTATACTAAATGAAATAAGTCAAACATCACAGGACAAATATTGAGTGATTCCACTTACAGTAGGTACCTAGACTAGCCACATTCACAGAGTCGGAAAGTAGAATACAGATGATCAGGGCTGAGAGTAAGGTGGAATGAGGAGTTATTGTTCAATGGGTATAGATTTTCTGTTTGGGATGATAAAAAAGTTCTGAAAATAGACAGTTGTGATGCCTACACAACATTGTGAATGCACTTAATGCCACTGAACTGGACACTTAAAAATGGCTAAAATGGTAAATGTTATGTTATATATATTTTACCACAATTTAAAAAAATAGCAAAAATATTCCCTTCACCCTGGGCCGGGGACCCTGTAGTCTGCTTCCCGAAGTCTGAGCCTCACCACATGGTTACCCTTCCTGTCTCTGATGTCAGCCCAGCCTGGCTCATTTTCCCATTAGTGACACATCCCACCCCGACCGTGGGCTTTCCTCCGCCCTGGCATCCAGGTTTTCCTAAAGGCAACTCACCCGGCCGCAGGTTCACAGCGATGTCCTGCGGTGTCATCTGAATGACGTCCGCGCCCGCGGAGCTGGAGCCCTTGCTGCTGAGAGGCAGGCTGCGCAGGACGCGGGTGCTGCTGGCTGGGCTCTCGATCTCGCCTCCACAGCCATTTCTGACGAGGTTTGCCCTCAAGTCACACCGAGAGGTGACAGAGCGGGGGCTGCCGAAGTCCTAGACAGGGAAACACAGGAAGAGAGCAGGAGGCGGTCAGGGTGTCTCCCCAGAACATCGCAGGTGGCAGGCACGTCACTACCTGGTTGACCTTCAACTCTCTACGTTCCATTTTCATTGTCTGAAAATAAATGGTAGGGATGAAATGAGCATCGCTGTCCTGAATGCCTCACCTAGTATTATATTATGAGGATTGATTGAGGTGCTAGACAGGAAAGCATTTTGTAAACTGTAAACACGTAATAAAAACGTTCAGTTTCATTCTTATTTTGACAGTCAAAATATTCTAACTGCATACATGATTAGCAAGAGAAAGAAACTGAAACAGTCAAAAGTTGTATAGCTAAAAATTCTTTAAAAGATGATATATAAGTGGCTGAGAAATCCTCACTTGGCCATTCAAGAGTTAATTTTTGAGCTGTTCATTCATCATCTTTTGCAGGCGTTGGATACTGCACAACCGGTCAGGAGAACAATGCGGCAGTATAGTCTGAGCCACTGACCCAGTGGCCTACTCCTAGAGCTCTATTACAAGAAAATAATTGAAAAAAAGGAAAAACTCTATAAGATATAATATTACAGTATTATTTATAATGTAATCTTATAAACTTGTAAGCCTAAATGCTTAAACCATAAGAAAACTATGGTACATCACTTCAATAGACAATACAGTCATTATAAACAATTATGGAGATTAAGCAGAAATTTCGAAACACTTATACTAAGAAGAAAACCCAGAAAATTGAATTGTATCTGTACTAGGATTCAAAAGAAAAATAAAAAATGAGGGGTTACAGTAGAGGGACTAAAATACTTTTGGTTTTGTACCATAAAAACACACTGATAAGAAAAATCTTTATTTTCTTAAGCTGGATTTGGGAGAAAGCTGAACGTCAGAGAGACCCAACCTAATTTGGGGCACCAGGAGGTTGAGGTATTAATTTAAAAATAAAACAATATATTTTGTTATAAATATGGAGCCTCTAAGGGGTGGTCATTTCCAACAAAGGCTAATGGCAAAGCAAGCCCAGGCTTCTCTTCTGTCTGAATGCCCTCTCACTGACGGATGTGGACGATAAGATCACCTCCTCCCGCTGGTCGGACGCCAGTGCTGTACTGTATAATCCTCGTAATGGCTAGAGGATTAGGGCGCTGATCTCTTCCTCTCCCCTCTGTGACACTTTGCCAGAAAGATGAGTCAGTGGCCCTTGACCAGTGTGTTAGAAGCCAGACTGCTGGCAGAGGCACAAAAATCAGAGGGCCTAACCCTTCATCAAGGTCTCAGATATCCCAGGCCTGGTCAATGCCCTTTAGAATCTTTGCAAAATTCAAGACCAAGAAGTCAAAAACACTTTGCAGTATCCCAGGGGATTGTCCTGGGCCTATGTGATAGTTTTTTATTTGTTTTCTGGTTTTATTTATTTACTTAAATAGTGGAATAATTTTTTATTTTGTGCACCAAACCCCTGGGGATCTTGCCTGTCAACAACCTTGGGGACTACCTCGTAAGTATACGTGGTGCCATAAACACTCATTATGGAACAAGATTAGAAAAATGATTATTCTGGTCTTAGATTTCAAAGCTAAGGTTTGCAAATGTGGTTCCAGGTGATCAAGTTTGGCTGTGAGGTAGCAGTTCTAATGAAGAGTGAGAAAAGCACAGGGGTGGGGGAAAGGAGAGGTACTGAGGGCCCCAAAAGAATTGGTCTGCTGCCTTGAGCTGTCTGAAACAGAGGTCTAATTAGCCTAAAGGGCTCAGGGCCTGACCTCCCCAGAGCTTACTCAGCTAGGGAATTTCCCCATTTCTTGGTGGCAAACTGGCCCAGCTCCTTCTGGGGAGCTGATTGCACTTTGCCCAGTCCTGATTGTCAAGGCGCACCTGTCTTGATCAGTCCAGTGCACAGCCCTGCCTCCAGGTCAGCAATGAAAGCATTTTTAGTCTCCGCGCAGCAATAGGAACCCCTGACACCTCTCCCATTGGTCTGGGCCAGCTTAAACGCTGGACTAGACCAGGTCACAGAGTGAATCTGCTCCACCTAAGCGGGAGGCAGTTGCATGGTTCCTCTTCCATAGCCTCAGCAATTCACTTTGGGTTGGTCACTGAGCTCATTCTCTACTGCTGGGATACCTGCACTAGCAGGGAACTTCATCCTAGCTTCCCAACATCCAGCTCAAAGGGATTTTTGATAGACACTACCAGTCACTGATGAAGGACTTGTACAGGGCTACCTGCTGGTCAGGGAAGACGTACCTGCTGGGACCATCAGGGGACTTAAAGCCCAGATCATACTTCCCAGACCCAAAGAACTCTTAGGCAGCCAGGTCCAATCACAACCTTAGTATCACTGGCTTCCCCAGCTGAACTCGTTAGCAGCTCTAGGGCGCCTTTATTCTCTAGGATGTTAGGAGCAAAGCCCTCTTCATGCCCTTCATTGGTAGCATCTTTCCTAAATTTCTCCTTAATAACATTCTTTAGGTTGTGATGAACCTCAGCGCCAATGCACACGAGGCTTTCCTGAAGTTCACTGCTGCACTGGCGAGGATCACGGACTGTCTCCTGTTTGCCAGCGTGACAACCACCATTGATCACATTAAAGCTGCAACTTGCAGGGTGACTTCAGAAGTGCTGACCAAGTCAGCAATGTGAGGGTACAAGGGAGTCCCCTTCTCAGCAGCACTAGCTTTATGGACAGCAAGGGACACCCCATATGTCACACAGACCCATAGATTCATTCTCAGTGCTAACCATCTCTATCATCAGTGTGTCAAGGTTCAGTTTCTTGCTACCTGGAGCAGTTCCGATGATTTTATTGATGCACTCAATGGCCTTTGAGACATCTTTGCCTAAGTTTCAAGTCTTATCATTGTCCCAGAGTTCTAGGGCCTCAGAGCCACCAGGTGAGGCACTGCGGGGTATGACAGATCTTAAGAACTTTTTGAGAGTAAGGCAGCTACCTCAATGGTGGGATTCTCCTAAGAGTTGAGGATCTCTTCTGGCATGGAGTCCAAAAATAGCCATGATTAATTTCTAGCCATAGGTTCTTTTTGCCCACAAAAGGGACAGAGAGTACTATGGACACAAGCCCAAGATCTTCGAGGGCTTTCCTCTCTCTAAAGCACTGGGAGTGGGTAAGAGATGACCATGGGGAGGAAGGTAGGAGCCACAGAACTTGGATGTCCTGCAGGTCATAGGGAACCAAAAAAAGGTTTTAAAGAAAGTTCATAACAAAGACACTACAATTAAGCACAGACACAGTTAAGGTTTATACCTTGGAGAGATTGCTCTCTCAAAGTAACTTGTTTAGTAATCTTACTCCTTACTGTCACAGGTTCTAGAGAGGCAGTATAATCTAAGGGGAAGACCTTGGGCCCAGACGTCCGGATTCAATACCCAGCTTTGGCCACTTGTGTGCCCTTTAATGAGTCACTTTACCTCTCTGGGCCTCAGATTTTCATCAATCAAACAAGTGTATTACTCCCGACCTGACAGAGCTGTTGTAAGGATCAGAGATACTATGCTATGTACAAAGTGTGTGGCATCTAGTAGGTCCCACATGATCACTTTTAGCCATCATGGGTTAAAGGAACCCCTAGACCCCTCAGGCTGCCATGATGGAGAAGACCCCAGCCTCCCAGGAGCCGTGTTGTGGTCCTCCTGCCAGGGACAGCACACTGAGTTGCAGATTGAGCCAGTCCAAAACAGCAAGTCTTGGGTTCTTTTACAAATCACCTTCATGGTGCACTTGCACAGAGAGAGTTTGGTTCTAACAAAAAAGAAAAGTGACCCAGAAATTTCCTTCAAGACAGAAAGTTTAGGAATTGGTCATTTCCTGATTAGCCCACCAAGCCCTGATATTTGCATTCCTTCACAATATCAAGTATGTTCACTATTACCCCAATCTTAACAATCTTATAGGGGCTAAAGAAACAGCAGCCATTATTTTTAAATAAAATCATTCCATAAAGGCCAATTCCTAACATTCATTCTCAAATAAGCCACACTCAGATGACCAGCATCCACCAACACACCACCCACCCAGGCATGTTTTGAATCGTTATGCAACAAACTCAGTTCACAAGCTCAGGTCTTTTGGAGTTCTTATACCAAAGATCAGAAAACTACAGAAGGGTCCTAATTGGCTGATACACAAAAGAGAAGGAAAGCCTAAACAGGATCAAACATTCACCACTATCAGGTCTTTTGGAGTTCTTATACCAAAGTTCAGAAAACTACAGAAAGGTCCTAATTGGCTGATACACAAAAGAGAAGGAAAGCCTAAACAGGATCAAACATTCACCACTATCAAGAGGCCCAACTTATCATTTCATAAGCTTGGATCTGTCATCACCCTGGGTAGAAAGGGAAGAGGCAGCATGCAGAAGCTACAAAGGCCTTTTCAGCACAGTGAATCTGTGTGCTGTGGTGCAACCAACTCCCCTACCAGAAAACCCAGAACACTCCTTCCCCTCCTCCTTCTCTCCCCCACCCACATACCTCTTTGGAGCACCAGGCACATTTTGGGTGGATTAGCAGACATTCTTCGCAAGAGGTGGCACTTCCACTAGTGCATATGTTGAGACCTTCAAAGCAAGATAAAGATGTACCAATTAGTTCCTGCCTATAAACCCTACTGATGAGGCGTTCGAATGGGCAGGAGTGGGAGTAGGGAAATTACTTCCATCTTTAACAGGAGATCTCTGAGCCTGAAGGGTGCAGGCCCCAATTCTAACTGCAGGTTACGGCTCATTTGCTGAGGCTAAACATTGAGTTTTTGAAGCATCCACTTGTGTTTGCAATTCCCATTTCTTCTGCTGGGCCCACTTGGATTCCCATATCTTTCCCCCATACTCAGAAAATCCTCCCTCACTGAGGGAGAACAAGGTCCTTTAGTCCACCCAAAATGACAAAAGTAGTACAAGAAAAGGAAAGAAAAAAGAACAGATTGGTTTCATTCAGACATTTAAAAAAAGAAAATCCTAAATCAGATACTATCACATCAAAATCCACAGATACTGAAAAAAGCCAGCACATCCCTTAAAAAAGAATGTAGCCCAGGAATATAACATTGAGTTAAGATAAAGGAAATTCATTGATTCAACAGCATTAGTAGGTCAAAGAAAAAAAAAAAGCCATATCCTGCCTTAGTAGGTAATGGAAAGGCTTTTGATAAAATTCAAAACCCATCCCTGATAAAAGAAGAAAATCAAAGATTAGAAGGAAACTGCTTTATCATTGAAGGCTTACTTATTTCAAACCTGCGCCAGTCCTACACCACCCACCCCATTAATCTGGGAGGCATCTTCCGGGCAGGTTCAGCTGTGGTGATGAGGTTAAGTCCACTGCCCTCTGTCCTTCCTAACCCCATCCCCACCCCTCTTACTCACCGCCTACCTACCCCACCAACAGCACAGGTATACTTGGTGAAATGTATCATCCCTTTCTTCTCCTTCCTCTCTGAAACATCCAGAGCAGATTACTTTTGACCAAGAGCAAACCTTGTTGGTCACTGATTTTCTGTGAATGAAAATGACTGTTTTTGGCACTCACAGCACTAAAAGACCCACTTGTTTCTCTCAGTCATTACTTTGACTATAAAGAAAGAGACATATTGGATGGATGGAAAGAAGAGAAACCTGAGGCCACCTAGCCCTAGGAAGAGGGTTCAGATCTTAAGAGAAAAAAAAGAGTCAAGGAGATTTTTTAAAAGGGAGAGAGAGAGAGGCTGAGCATGGTGGCTCACGCCTAGCACTTTGCTAGCACTTGCCTAGCACTTGCTAGGCTCACGCCTAGCAATCCTAGCACTTTAGGAGGCTAAAGCGGGAGGATCACTTGAACTCAGGAGTTCAAGACCTGCTTGGGCAACATAGCAAGACCCCACCTCTATAAAACATAAAAACTATCTGTTCATGGTGGTGACTGTAGTCCCAGCTACTCTAGGAGGCTGAGCTAGGAGGATTGCTTAAGCCCAGGAGTTCAAAGATGCAATGAGCTATGATCATATGACTGCATTCCAACCTGGGTGACAGAGTGAGACCCTGTCTGTAAAAAAAAAAGAGAGAGAGAGAGAGAGGAGGAAAAAATACACGAAGGTGGGAAGTTGTTCCCTAGTTCCACTAGATACCATAAAAACATTTATCATAAGATAATTAACACCATTTCTATACTTAAAATGAACTATCTGAATATGAAATCAGAAAAGCAATCCCATTTACAATAGCAACAAAAACCATAAACAAACAAAAAAAACTTAGGAATAAATTTAAGCAAGGAAGTGAAAGATCTGTACACTGAAAACTATAAGACATTGATGAAAGAAATTGAAGAAGATCCTCAGAGATGGAAAGATAACCTGTGCTCATGGTTTGAAAGAATTAATATTGTTAAAATGTCTATGCTATCAAAAGTAATCTACAGATTCAATTGCAATCCCTATCAAAATTCTAACAGCATTTCTCACAACAATCAAAAAAACAGTCCTAAAAATTGCATGGAGCCACAGGAAATTTGTATGGAACCCTGAATAGGCAAAACAACCTTAGCAAAAAGAATAAAGCTGGAGGCCTACACTACTTGATTTCAAAATATACTACAAAGCTATAGTAATCAAAACAGTATGGTGATGGCATAAAAAACAGACATATAGACTCCCCGAACAGAATAAAGAGCCTGGCAATAAATCAATGCACTTATAGTCAAATGATCTTCAACAAAGGTGCCAAGAACACACAATGGGGAAAGGGTAGTTTCTTCAATAAATGGTGGTGGGACAATCAGATATCCACATGCAGAAGAATGAAATTGGACCCTTACCTCATACTATACAAAAAAATCAACTCAACATGGATTAAAAACTTAAACTAAGTCCAGAAACTGCAAAACTGCCAGAAGAAAACGTAGGGGAAAAACTTCTTGACATCAGTCTGGGCAATGATTTTTCGGATATTACCCCAAAAGCACAGGCAACAAAAACAAAAAATAGACAAATGGGATTGCAACAAACTTCTGCACAGCAAAGGAAACAATCAACAGAGTGAAGAGAAAATCTAAAGTATGGGAGAGAATATCTGCAAACCATACATCTTATAAGAGGTTAATATCTAAGACACAGAAGAAACTCAACAAACAATAACTCAATTTAAAAATAAGCAAAGGACCTAAGAGACATTTCTCAAAAGACATACAAGTGGCCAATAGGTATATAAAAAAATGCTCCACATCACTAGTCATCAGGGAACTTCAAATTAAAAACACAATGACCTATCATTTCATACCTATTAGAATGGCTATTATCAAACAGAAAAAAGATACCAAGTGTTGGCAAAACGGTAGAGAAAAGGGAACCCTTGTACACTATTGGTGGGAATGTAAATTAGTACAGCCACTATGGAAAACAGTATGGAGGTTTCTCAAAAAATAAAAAGTAGAACTACCATATGGAGCCAGCAATCCCACTTCTGGGTACACAGCCAAAGGAAATGAATCAGTTTGTCAAAGAGATGTCTGCACTCCCATGTTCACTGAAGCATTATTCACAATAGCCAACACATGGAATCAACCTAAATGTCCAGAGGTATATACATACAATGGAATCCTATTCTGCCTTAAAGAAAATCTGTCATTTGAGAAAACATGGATGAACCTGAAGGACATTATGCTAAGTGAAATAAGCCAGGCACAGAAAGGCATTATCTCACTTATATGTGAAATCTAAAAAAAGTGGAACTCATAGAAACAGAGAGTAGAATGGTGGTTGCCAAGGGCGGAGTGGGCAATGAGGAGATGTTGGTCAGAGGGTACAAAGTTTTAGTTAGACAGGATGAATACATTCTGGAGACCTATTGTACAGAATGTGACTACAGTTAATGACAATGTATTGTATAGTTGAAAATTGCTAAGGGAGCTGATCTTAAATACTCTCACCACACCAAAAAAGATAACTATGTGAGGTGATGGATGTGTTAATTAGCTTGATTGCAGTAATCATTTCAAAAGTATACATATAACAAAACATGTTGTATACTGTAAATAAATATAATTTTTATTTGTCAACTATACCTCTATAAAGCTGGAAAAATAAAATTTAAAAAAATAAAAGAGAAAAAGTGCCAAAATGGAGGTAAAAAACGATATCTTGAAAGTCTAATGTTTCCTTAATTTGCTAATTTTAACTCCTTGCTTTTCTTTTGTCACTAGCAGTAAAAACCCAGAGACATCGTAAATGGTGAAAAGAGCTGACTGGGCAGAGTAGAGGTGTGGGGGACAGCTAGGAAGCTGCATGTGTCATCCCAAGGACATCAGAAGGAAGAAATAGCCTTGGGATAAAAATGGTCAATGAGACACAAGTTGGGGGTTAGAGAGGACTGGCAGGACCTGGGAAGGGAGGTTTGGGGAGCCCAACAGGGGCAAGAACAATGGTTTCTCCCAGCTGGAAGCCCAAACCCTGAACCCCAGCCCCCTCTTGCCCATCAGCGGTTGCCCTGTTGGGTGTCATCTACCTCACACCCAGGGAACTGGGGCCCCAGTGCAGGCCCTCATCAGACACATCTCCCTGCCAGGCCTGCAGCAGGACCTCCTGGTGCTGTGGGACCCACCCACCATGTGTGACCTCACTTCAGCAGACAGAACCATCCCAGATCCCAATGCGGACCAAGATCTCAGGACAGAACCCACTGGGACCCTGGGCCTGCCTGCACCTGCTCTCAATGACAACCTTCTAATTTTAAAAAGAATCCACTCACTTAGTGATTTTCTAATAAGCACTTTAAAACAAGAGCATGTGCAGGAAAAGAACTGTAAAATGCCAGTTCTGTTTTTTGGTTAAATCCCCTTACCTGTCAGAAACTCACTACTGAGGGGGGAAAATCAAATCTAGAATGAAAGTTATTTTCTTCCTCCTTTCCTCAACCTTATCAAATACAAGCTCAGGCCTTTGTAGTGAATCATTTTCTTTGACATATAAAATCATGGAGTTGTAGCATCACAGAGCTAGGAGTGTTTTAAGATGAGCTAGTCAAGTCAACTCATTTTATAGACGTGAGAAGACAAGAGTATGTGACTTGAAACAAGGAGCCCTAAGTACAAGAAAGAGGGCAGAAGCGATCCTGACCAGCAAGTACCCACATGGAGTGCCTGACTGGTGGTTCCTGTGCCACCACACAGGCAGGGCCGGTGGAGCCCACTGAGGTCCACAGTCCTCTGGAGGAGCTCTGACCGCTCCTTGGTCAAAAAAGAATTAGAGGTTAGAAGCCTCATTTAGGATTCTGCTCAAAGCCACATAGATTCACAAACACCACTTTCTAATTACCGGAGCCTCATTACTGAGCTCTGGGAACCTGGGCTGGGGGTCCAGGGCTAAGGACAATAAGGGCTCCTCAGTTCTGACCCAGACCAGACTGGGTTCTGATATTCTGGGCTACCAGCCTAAAAGATCTTAGAAGCAATACTGAAGAGGCTCAAAAGATGTGACAGTCAATATGCGATGAAAACATACTGAACAATTGTAAAAAAATTAAGTTATACCACATTACTAATTCTTTCTATTATTATTAAATATTCACATGTTATAGTAAAGTAGTTTGACTGCACTCAAAATGATTGCCCTAAAATCAGGTTGCTTTGGGGACAAATTCAAATTCAAAAAACTCTGCCCTCAACAAACATACGAAAAAATGCCCAACATCTCTAGTCACCAGGGAAATGCAAATCAAAACCACAATGAGATATCACTTATCTTTAGTGAGAATGGCCTTTATTAAAAAGTCACAAAACAATAAATGTTGGTATGGATGCTGAGAGATAGAAACACTCATACACTGCTGGTAGGACTGCAAACTAGTGCAACCTCTATGGAAAGCAATATGGAGATACCTTAAAGCGATACAAGTAGATCTACCATTTGATCCAGCAATCCCATTACTGGGCATCTACCCAAAAGAACAAAAGACATTCTATAAAAAAGACATCTGCACTCAAATGTTTACAGCAGCACAATTCACAATTGCAAAGATGTGGAAACAACCCAAATGCCCATCAATACATGAGTGGATTAATAAAATGGTGGTATATGTATACTATGGAGTACTTTTCAGTATAAGAAACAACAGTGATATAGCACCTCTTTTATTTTCCTAGATAGAGCTGGAACCCATTCTACTCAGTGAAGTATCCCAAGAATGGAAAAATAAGCACCACGTGTCCTCACCAGCAAATTAGTTTCACTGATCAACACCTAAGTGGACATATAGGAATAACATTTATTGGGCGTCGGGCAGATGGGGGGGAAGGGTATATACGTACATAATGAGTGCGATCGCACCATCTGGGGGATGGACATTCTTGAAGCTCTGACTCTGGAGGGGAACGGGGGGAAAGGCAACACATGTAATCTAAACATTTGTACCCCCATAATATGCTGAAATAAAAAAAAAATATATATATATATAAAAATTCTGCCCTAAGCACATCCTAAATGCTGAGTGCTGGACTAGGGGATGCCAGAGATGCACAGGTGAATGACCCAGGCCCTGCTGCCTGGGAGCTCACAGTGTGCCAGGTAGCAGGTGGCAGACAGGAACTCCAGGATCCAAAACCATAGGCCATGTGCTGGCACATGTCATAGTGCCAGAGTCACTCCCTTTGGAAGCTCTCTCATTGCTCCACCTATTAATATTTCAGAGAGTTTGGATTTGGCTGGATGAGTCACTTGGCACCAATAAGCATTCTGAAAAGGAAGGGAGCTATGAATAAATATCTAAGCAATGGAGTTCACAAATGTCAGAGTGTTGTGTCTAGGTCACAGAATCAGGTGCCAGCAGCCCTGACGATGGTCACATCTCATCTTGGTTGCTGTTTGCATAGTGACTATTCACAGCTCAACTTCAACTCTCTCTAGCCCTTAATGTCTCTGAAGCCTGGGGTTTATTGCAAACTGTAATCTAAAACTATGTTCTCCTTCCAAAAGTCATTGACTCACCCCTCTCTTTCATCAATCATATCCAGGCAGCTACCATGTCCAGGCAATCATTCCTTCAAGATGTACGGAATGTTTTTCCTAATCCAATGCTTCCTGCCTGCCCACACCAGCCCAAGCTAGGTCCTCCCATCTAGATCCCTGCCATAGCCTCCTGGCTGGCCTCCCTCCATTCAGCCTTTCCCCACTTCTGTCCACCCAACGTGTCCAAGGTCAGATGACTACTGAAGCATACATCTGCACTTGGAATTTCCTGATTCAAAATATTCAGTGGAATAAAAGAAGTGAGTTCAGAAGTGGGTACCAAGCTGGAATGGCCTTTATGGCTTGAAGGTAGCAAGGCCCTGGAATGCTTCCCCCATGTCCTGAATAACTGTAAAAAAATTTAAGTCATACCACATTACTAATTCTATTATTATTATTAATAGATTTGTCACACAATAGGCAAAAAATTTCTAGTATAGAATCTAACACCTATTCATGTCCAAATGTTACCATGAGATGCAAATATGCCCTAGAAAGGTTTTATTTCGTCAGTTCCCATCTTAGACTGCCTTCTGAACATCAGACATCTGCAGATACCCAACAATATCAGCTCTACAGATGTGACTTACATTTTTAACGCACCAATTCATACAATGGAATACTATGCAGCTGTAAAAAATGAGCATATTCTTTGTATATTGATATGAAGCTTACCCTGATATATTGCTAAGTTAAAAATAAAAAGCAAGATGCAAATAGTGTGTTTAGTGTTGCCTGTGAATAAAAATGGGGGAGGGATATTTGTAATATATGCATAGAAACACTTCCAGAGTCTACAGCCATATCATCCCGAATGCACCTGATCTCATCTGATCTCAGAAGCTAAGCAGGGTCGGGCCTGGTTAGTTCTTGGATGGGAGAAACACTCTGGGTACATAAGAAACCCAATACAGATAATCTGTGTAGGAAAGGGGGGCAGGGAAAGATAGTATCCTGGGCAAATGGGCAACAAGAAAGGAAGAGACATGTCTCACTGTGTACTAGTTATACTTTTGACATCTACGTGAATATATTAGGTCAAAAATTAATTTTAAAAAAGGTACTTGATTACTTCTATGGTCTTCCTCCAAAAATTTCTATCTAATCATGAGGAAAAAATATCAGACAAATCCCAATAGGGGGACAGTCTACAGAATACCTGACCAGTATGCCTGAAAACCGTCAAGGTCATCGAAACCAAGGAAAAGACTGAGAAACTGTCACAGCCAGAGGAACCTAAAGAGACAATGTTTTGTGATATCCTAGATGGGATCCTAGAACAGAAAAAAGACATTAGGTAAAAACTAAGGACACCCAAATAACTGATGGACTTTAGTTAATAATAATATATCAATATGGTTCATTAATTATAATAAATGTATCATGGGTCATTCCGATTTCAAATCAATTATTATATCTCAAACAAGAAGCAGTACAATTAGTGAAAGTATGTGCCTAAACCATTGACACAGTTTTGTCATCTTAATGGTAGCTTGTTTATGCCAACAGTGAAGAAGCCTGGAGAGTGAGTGGCAATGAAATTACAAAAGGTGTTTTCCACAGCTTGTTGAAAATTGAATATTTTTCCTTGCAAGAAGCAGTCCAAAGCCTGGAAGAAGTGGTAGTCAGAGGGTGCAAGGTCTGGTGAATATGGTGGATGACAGAGAGCTTCCAAGTCCAACCTCTATAGTTTGAGCAATGCTGTTTATGCGACATGTAGTCCAGTGTTGTCTTGCAAGGGGATTGGCCTGTCTCTATTGACCAATCTCGGCTGCTTAATCACAAGCATCCTCAGGCTGCATCCTCATCCTCATCCAACTGGCTGCAGTAGACATCCATCGTAATCAGTTGACCAAGTTTCATGAAGCTGTACTGGATGATGCCATTGCTGGCCACCAGACAGACATCAGTAGCTTTTTTTGATGAATATTTGGTTTTGGACTGTGTTTCAGCACTTCTTCTTTTCCAACCATTTTGCCCAACGCTTGCGATTGTCAAAAAGAATCCATTTCTCGGGCCGGGGGGCGGTGGCTCATGCCTGTAATCCTAGCACTCTGGGAGGCCGAGGCTGGAGGGTCGCTCAAGGTCAGGAGTTCGAAACCAGCCTGAGCAAGAGCAACATCCCATCTCTACTATAAATAGAAAGAAATTAATTGGACAACTAAAAATATATAGAAAAAATTAGCCAAGCATGGTGGTGCATGCCTGCAGTCCCAGCTACTTGGGAGGCTGAGGCAAGAAGATTGCTTGAGCCCAGGAGTTTAAGGTTGCTGTGAGCTAGGCTGACACCACGGCACTCTTCTAGCCCGGGCAACAGAGTGAGACTCTGTCTCAAAAAAAAAAAAAAAAAAAAAAGAATCCATTTCTCATCACACCTAACAATATGGTGTAGAAATGGGTTTGCCTATGTGTTGTGACTGTAAAGAAAGGCAAGCTTCGAGACAATTTCTCTTCTGACGCTCATTTAAATCATGCAGCACCCATCTATCCAGCTTCTTTACCTTGCTGATTTGTTTCAAATGGTTCAATATGGTTGGAATGGTAACGTCAAACTTAGCTGTTAATTCACACATACACACATAGGTTGAAATGGATTCGCTTCCACAACAGCTTTCAGCTCATCATTATCCACCTTGGTCTCAGGTCACCCACGTGGCTCATTTTCAAGATTAAAATCACCAGAATGGAACTTCTCAAACCACTGATGTACTGTATGTTCATTAGCCACATCCCTCCCAAACACTTTGTTGATATTTTGAGCTGTCCGAGCAGCATTGGTTTCACAACGGAACTCATTCATATTAGAAAATAACACAAGTTTTTGATTTATCCATTGTTTCCCCAAAATTGCTCTTAATAAGATGTCAATAATAGGCAAAACTGGTTGTGGGGTATAGGGGAACTCTTTATACTATTTGCTTAATTTTTCTGTAAATCTAAAACTGTTCTAAATTTTTAGGAAGTTTATTTTAAGGCCATTGAAACCATGAGGGAAGGGGAGGGATCAAGTGAGTACCAAGCATTGTGGCTGTATCAGGGGCCTAAAGGTAAGTGAGACCAGGACCATGCATCAGGTAGCAGGTGAGACAGACTCACTGCAGCTCATCTTACTAATAGAATGTGCCATGAGAGCAAGGAAAGGAGGGGCCAATTCTGCTCCACCCAAGGGATGCACGTGAGGGAGGAGGGGACATCTGGCCAGGAATTACAAAGGATTTATATTATACTGTCATTTGCCAGGTATATGACCTTGGGCAAGTTACTTAACCCTTCCAGGCCTCAGTTTCCTCATGCAAACAATTCAGAGTGGACCAAATGGCCTCTATCATCAATATCAGCTCAAAAATTCTTGACACATTCCAATGGGGTCTCTTTTTTCTCCCAAGATATTTCTTCCTAACAAGCCACATGCATAGCCCCTGACTTCAAAGCTACCTGTAGAAGGCAGCAGGGAGGTGAGGATGGGATGTGTTCTCCCACATCTCCCAATTACCAAGACTTATGTTCATCCATTATTCATTCAACAAATATGTGTCAGGCACTGTTCTAGGCACAGAGGATACAGTGATTTATAAAGCGAACAAAACTCCCTTACTCACAGAACTTACAGCCTGGTTAGAGAAGAATTCTAGTTGAGCAAGACGGACAATGATCAAGATAAGTAGGTAGATTAGGTGGTGATAAGTGCTTAGGGAGAAAAATCAAGGAAGGAAAGGAGATAGGAAGAATGGAGGGAGGACGTTGCAGCTTTAGTTGGGAGTGGCCAGGGAAAACTTGGCTGAGCAAGAGACACTGTGAGAACAGGCTTGTGGGGTGGAGGAGCCCAGCCATGCAGATGTCTGGGAGGAGAGTATTCCAGGCAGAGGGGAAGGGCCTGCCATGGGAGCGTGGCCGGTACACTGGAAGGACAGTGGGAGGGCCATGTTGCTGGAGTGAAAAACACAAAGGGAAAGTGATGAGGGAAAGTCAGGGAAGAAGGGGGAGAGTTTCTAGCACCTGGCAGGACACAGTCAGGACTCTGGGAAGCCACTGGTTTTAAGCAGAGTGACTTGATCTGACTTGAGTTTTAACAGGATCATGAGTGTGAGCTAAGAATAATTAAAGGGAATGTTAGGCAGGGATCAAATCTGCAGGTGGCAGATACAAGCCAGGAGGGTGGTTCCTAGGGATGAAGAAGCCAGGGACCAATCAGAGGAAAGGACTGCAAGAAAACACAGAATACCTGGCAATCATGTATATCAGTCATCTGGTAACATCCCACACCTCCCGTAAGCCTCCCCCTACCACGCCAATAAAAGGAAACCACCTGGGCGTCCTAAACATCTTTCTCCACTAATGCTGACTGGCCTGTTCCTCTCTCTGTAAAGTATTTTCACTTTGTGTAGCTCCCTTCTTTCCCACAACGACAGCTGTTTATGTGGAATTGCTTCCTGTGTGTGGCCACTCGTTGCACCTGCCTTGCTTGTGATTCTTCCAAGCAAGGAGCCAAAGAACCAGGACAACCTTCTCTTTTAAAAACCCAACCCTGACAGGGAACAAGGGCAGAAGTAGGTCCTAGCTCTGTAAGAGACAAGCAATCACCTTTGAACAACTCTGGCTGGGGTAGGGAGGGAATCTGGTAAGGAGAGGGCGGGCCACATGACAGTGCCCTCCAGGCATTAGCCATAGGGGACAGGTCAAACTGTTCACCACAGGCCCAGGAATCACGCCCTGCACTCAAGCAAGAAGCCTCACAAGCAAATGGGCACCTATAAATAAAGTGATTCTTTACATTTATAAAGGCCATTAATCCCAGTCCAACTGGAAAACAGGAAAACAAACTATGGCAATCAGCTTTCCAAAGCCCTCACTCCAGCCAACTGAAAATACCTGTGAAAAGTGACCCTATCCCATTCACCCAGCTACACACTGCCCTGTAAAACAGACCCTATATTTAAGCACTGTGTAATTGTCCCACGTTGCTGATATCGTTAAAACTTCTCAGAATATTTCTACGGCCAGGCTGAAGAAAAAGTAGTTACCAGGGCAGTTGGGCACAAAGGGCCTTTTGCCAAACTACTTAGATATTTTAATTCCCTGTTGCCTCAGTAGCTAAATAAGCATAGAGAACAAGCGGGAGAGGAATACTAATTACAGCTAATTAGACCCTGCCCTCTTCTGCCTTAATCCCCTTTATAAAAAGCCCCCCTGTCTCAAGGATGACGGAGTTAAAATGTAAATCCATAGGGTAAACAGCACTGTACAAACCAAGCCCACTGTTTGCATTTCATTGTCTCGTCAGTCCTTAACTTGAGCCTGCTTACCCAAAGAGAGCTGCAGACCCACCAAATTCCAACAGCCCCATCACAGACCAGAGGAAATGTGGGGGGGAGGGGAAGGGTGCTGCCAACATGAGTCCACTGAATAAAATAAAGGGCTCCCTTAGGATTTAGAGCATTCTAATTTGCAGGGCACTCACTAAAAGAACATAGTATTGCTTTTTAAAAAATAAAGTATGAAGCAAACATGACTCCAGTCATGCAGCAGGATCAAGACCATGTTCCTCCCTCTGTCCTAGAGAGCAAGGGCAGTGTGGAAAGGCCTCACTCCAGGGAGACCCCTGGTTTTGTGGGAAGACCACATCCTAGGGTCCTGTCTGAAGGTTCTTGGCCATGCAACAATAAGGAGAGCTGGAGATATTCCTGGGTGGGGGGGAGGATGTTGGCTGGCCAGGGAGACGTGTTTGAAACAAGCCCCTTAAACTTAGGGTCAGTTTCCTGCAGGAACCAGGACAGAGATTAAAGTGTGGTTAAAGCAATACATAGGGCAACCTGGCCACTAGTGCAGGGACACCCAGACAGGCATGGCCCTGAAGGTCACCTCTTTCTTTTTTTCTGGGCAACAAAGTTTTTTCTTTCAAATCATGTTTCTGGTAGCAAGAGAGAAACAAGCCCTGAATAAAGCACCTACAGTAATTCAAGAAAAAAAGAAGAAAAGGGAAGACAAGGAAAAGGAAAACAGAATGTTTGAAGTTGGCTTAGCAACAGTGGGAAACTGGGAGAAATTCCGCAGACAGGAGTCAGTGCCTTCTAACAGAGAGATGCTCCAGGGCACTAGAGGGAGGTGGCAAATCTGGGGGCAGTGGTCCTGCCTGCTCTCACACCACTCTGGCTCTTACCCTGGGGGCTGGCTGAGAATGGCAGAAGATAAACCTGTGGTCACAGAGAAGGGCAAGGGAAAAGGCAACCCGGAAGGAGTTGGAAATAAGCCACCATGGCTCAATGCTTTTTCCCTACCCAAGCTGAGTCATGTAGGACAAAGGGCACTGGACCAAAAAGCCAGGTCCCTAGTCCACCACTCCCAACTCAATGAGGGGGTAGAGGGACAGGTTACTTCACCCTCTTGAGCCCTCTGGAAAAGGGAGATTATTGTGAGGACGTACACCAACTCTGAAAAAGAGAAATCACGTTGCAAATAGAAAATAATGTATTTTTTAAGTTCTTTATAACTGGAAATATTTGTGTTTTTATTAGAACCACAGAATGTTAAACTAGAGGGAACTGAAAAGCCATCTCCTTTAGCAGTTCCCAAACTTGTGGATTTCACAGAACACTATGATTTAAAAACAAGACAAAAGGCCGGACGGAGTGGCTCACGCCTGTAATCCTAGCACTCTGAGAGGCCAAGGCGGGAGGATCGCTCAAGGTCAGGAGTTCGAAACCAGCCTGAGCAAGAGCGAGACCTTGTCTCTACTAAAAAAATAGAAAGAAATTAATTGGCCAACTAAAAATATATAGAAAAAATTAGCCGGGCACGGTGGTGCATGCCTGTAGTCCCAGCTACTCGGGAGGCTGAGGCAGAAGGATCACTTGAGCCCAGGAATTTGAGGTTGCTGTGAACTAGGCTGATGCCAGGGCACTCTAGCCCGGGCAACAGAGAAAGACTCTGTCTCAAAAAAAAACAAGACAAAAGAAACAAACAGAAAAAGAGAAGAGGAAATTAATATAGGATTGCCTATTTTTTTTATTTTGCCAAAAATAAAAAACTACCAGCTATTATCACCAAAAAAAGTTTTAAAACAACATTTTCCCACCAAAAAATAAAACGGGCATAATTTCAAAACGAAGGACAGCCCTTGTCAAGCAGGGGGTCGTTGACAACGATGTACTTCTGCGTGTGGTAACAGGCTACATCTTCCTCTCTCCATTTCCCCGAGGTCCATGAAAACATCAGTGATGGGCACTGGTTGCCAGATGGGCATTTGGAATCCACTGATCTAATCCCAGCACTGGAGTGATTATTCTCCCATTAAAAAAAACTTTGCTACAGTATTAAGTTGGAATTAGGGCCTCAAGGAACTTTTTGTTTGCGCAGACCCCTCCTCCGCACTCAGACATAAACTTCCACCGCCTTCATGTAAATGAGACACCATGGGGGGAACAGTCCTCCCCTCCCGCAGCCAGGCAACCACTTGGCTCACAAGAGCCGTCAAGTACCTCGGGCTTGCAAGTGAATGGAGTACCCCAAGACACAACCATTTCCTAAGGGAAAGGAGGAAAGGAGAAAGTTTGCACCAAACAAGGGTGTCCTTCCCCTGGGGCCTCCTAACTGCCACGTCCAACCCTCTCTCAACTCTTAAAACTTAAAGCACGTAACTGAGGGCTCTTCACACAGCGGCCAGCCCACGGCAGTGTCGGGCAAAGCAATCCCCATAGCCCCGTCCTCTGCTCCAGAATCCTCCCCAGTTAGGGAGTGTGAGGCTCGGAGTGTCCTGGATGGGCTGGGACTGGAGGCGTAGCCTGAGGGCGCCTTCGGGACACTCCCGAAATGTAAATCGAGGGATGAAGTCTTTAGAAATTTGATGGGCCAGTTCCAGGAGGGGCCGTGGCTGGGAAGCGCGCGGGTCTCCCCACGGGTTTGCGGCGGCTCGAGGGAGGGCGCGGGAGGTAGCATCCCTAAAGGAAGGTGGCTGGCCTTGGCGCGGTAAGACTTAGGATTCGCCGTGGGGCCCAGCGTACCCGCGGTTCCAGGAGACAAGCCCTCCGGAGTCGCAGTGGCCCCACGCCATGGCTCCAGGGAGGGCTCCGGGGCTTAAGCCTCCCGCTACACTTCGCTTCCCCCGGCCCAGGGCACCGGCGGCATCACTGCGCGCCTCCCAGCAGCCCGCCCGCCCCCGGCCGGCCACAAGGGCCGCTTTGTGCCCGCGAATGCAGGGCCCCGGCCCCAAAGCAGGGCTGGCGGGGGCCCTCCCCGCGCCCTGGGCGCGGGCGCTCGCGGGCTAGGTCAGCAGACGGGCCAGGCTGTTTACACAGGAAGGGAAAGCTCCTCCTTACTCCGGGAGGGGACCGGAGATGGACAACAGCCCGGCGGGGCTGCTGCGGGATGCATGCACCGGGTGGCGCACGCAGTTCGGAAGCGTCCCGCGCGGCTGTCCCCCAGCTGGCGACTCACCGGGGAGTGCCCCGAAGGCGCCCTCCGCCCTCGGGCAACGCCTCCAGCCCCAGCCCTCCAAGACGCCAGCAGGCGGCTGCGAGCGCGACAAAGTTTCTTTCTGCACAGTTGGCGGCGCGGCGCCCGGCGCGACTTACCTGGGAGCCGGGGCACTAGTGCGCAGAGCCCGAGGAGGCAGGCGTACAGGGGCGCCGGGGCCCGAAGCATGGTGGGGTGCCGGCTCAGCGGCGGCGCGGGCGCTGCACTCCGCGGGGGCCGAGGGCGGGGGGCGGCAGCCGCATGCCCCGCGCGCAGCCAGGGGTCACGGCGCCCGCGGCTGGGCGGGAGGCGGTGGCGGCTGCGCTGGCCCGCGCTCCGCCGCCACCATCCCTCCCGGACCGCTCACAGCCGAGTCCCGGGCCCACCGCTGCCCTGGCTGGCGGGCCGGGACGCCGGGAGTGTCGCCGCTCTGGACGTCCCCGGCGGGCGGCTCTGGGCAGGGGAGGGGCTGGCTCCGCGCTGTGGCCGCAACTTGTGCTCGGAGACGCGCCCCGCGCCGAGGCTCCCCTGTGCGCCGGCACACTCTGCCCTTCGCCTCCGCCCCTTCCCTTCCTCCCCCCGGCCCGCCAGGCTCCACTTTCCTCCCCTTCTTTCTCCTCCCCTGCTCTCCCCTGCCAGGCCCCCGCCCGCCGCCAGACGGTCAGTTTACGGCGAGGCGGGGTGGGGCGGAGCGAGCTCTGGGCCGGGCCAGCTCCGCCCTGCACGGGGACCGGCTGGGGACAGGAGGCCCGACGGCGCCCAGGTGGAAGTCCCTTCCGGCGCACTTGTGGGGTGGGGAGTTCGCAACAACTGGGTAGAGGCCCGTTCCGGTTTCTCCGCAGCCTGTAGCTACGGGAAGGGGGCGGGGCACGCTCCGTTCGGCGAGCCGAGATTGCTCCGGCCAAAGGCTGTGGCGGAGGAGAGCAGGTACTGTGGGATCCGGCCGTGACCGTCTCGTCCTCTCAAAGCCTCAAGGCCAGCTGGGCCCTCGCCGGAGGTGGGACGCGGGCGCCTGCGCGTGCAACCTCAAGGCGACGATCTGCATAGGGAAAGGAGAGCACGGGGCGGGGAGGAGAGGGGCATGAAGCACAGGTAAAGCTCACTTTTCACTTACTAACGTTTTACCCCTTTCGAGAAGTCGAGACTGGCCAATATGCCATTTTCCCTACTGACACGCTAGCGGTCTCGGTGACCAAACTGATGAACTAGAAAGCAGATGCTCAGACTTTCATCCATCTTGTCAGTTACGTCTGAGCTGGATCTGAAATTGCCAATGAGGGGTAGAGTGGCAGGACTTAGAGGCAACTCATGCAAAGGGTACGTTGGCCTTGGCCAAGGATGAGTTGACACTGGAATGGTTTCTAAGCAAGAGGAGAAGAGGCGGCATTCACGTAGAGGGAAGGTAATAATAGGATACCTGACACGTACAGAGAGCACACTGCCTGCCAGGCACTGTTCTAAAAACGCTTTGCATGCATTAACTCATTTAATCGTCTGACAACACTACTGTTACCCAGATGAAGAATCCGAGGGACTGAAGGGTTAACATGCTGAAGGAAGTGTCAGCTGGGATGCCTCTTCCGAAAGCTCAGAATGGCTTGACTGAAAACAGAAGCCCTAAGAAGTAACGGAGCAAAGTGGTCTCACCTTTGCAGGTTGGGGACCATTTAGAAGGATTGGTTGGAGGACTGGGGGAGAATGGTCCTAACTGCCCATTTTAAGGAATTTGGATCTTAATCTTTATTTGTGCCCCCCAAACTCCACCAAGGTGGTGACTCAATGCCCGAAGAAGTAAACTTATTCTTGCAGTACAGTATAGTGTGCCTGGGGGAGATAGGAAGCAGTCTATAGCAAGCTCCAAATTTCACTGAAGGCCAGCATTTTATCCTTAAACTGCATGCAAATATTATAGTATTCTATAATATCCTCACATCTGTTCTGATATAAAAGTAGTGCTTGTCCCCAAACATTTTCCAGTAAAATTGGTGTTGCAGAAGCTATCCCCGGTTTATCTTGGGACTGACTGCCTTTCAGCGCAGTGGCCTTGGAGCTACTCTCATCCCAGCTTGTGAAGCAGTGGTTGTAAAAAATGGGAAGCCATTGAAGGAGTTTGAACTGGGAGATATCATGTGCTAAGTGGTGATTTTAAAAGATTTTTCTGGCTGTGATATGTAGGATGGATTAGATGGAAGGAGAGCAGAGTCCCAGAAACTAGGTAAATATTGCATTACACAATGATAATTTGCATATATCAAGCATTCTTTAAGTTTGGGCCCTGTGGTGGCAGGATCTTCTGTGCATCATTTTCCCTATCCCAACTCGGGTGCTTCACACACTGTTGAAATATCAGCTTTGTCTCAGACCCAACACAGACCGCCTTTTACCTGGACTGCACCTGGAAAATGCTACAATCAAACTTGCCCTGCTCCCATCCTCACCAGCCCCCTCCTGTCCTACCTGGTGGTTCCCTGCACTCCAACCTGCCCAGACCTGCCATAAGCCACTACATTCCAAGTGATCCAGGCTCTATTATCTTCACACTGGTTTGGAGATGCCTTTTCTAATTCCTCTAAGCTTTTGCTTTCTGGTTTGTGCCTTTTTTCCTGTCCAGGAACCCTTCATTCTTTTTATTACACTGGAGAGTGGGTGTGCCCTGCAAATGCTTTGACTGCCTCCTACTGATTAAATTTAGCATGCATTGCTGGCTCTGCTCAAGCAAGGGGACAAAGCAATACTTTTCCCATAGCAGCTGGAACAGTTTCCTTTGTGGCTACCTTAGGAACATTCCATGTCTGATTACTGCTGAGCTTCTGGGCCCAAAGGAGGCTGCTAGTGGATCAGTTTGACTCTGGGGGTCAAACTCATAACTTTGGATAACTCAGAGAAATTTTATGTTTCTTATTGTTGTTTTAAAATATAATTAATTCCTCAAGAATTAAATATAGAATTACCACATGTTCCAATGACCCTAGATTTGGGTATATGTTCAAAAGAATTGAAAGCAAGAACTCAAATAGATACTTGTACACCAGTGTTCATAGCAGAATTATTCACAATAATTGAATAACCCCAAAAGAGGACAATAGCCAGAAGATGAAAGCAACCCAACTGTCCATCAACAGATGAATGGAAAACAAAATGTAGTCTAAACACACAATGGAATATTATTCAGCCTAAAAATGAATGAAATTCTGACATATACTGCAGCATAGAGGAACATCATGCTAAGTGAAATAGGCCAGACACAAAAGGACAAATATCGTATGATTCCACTTACACGAGGTACCCAGAATAGGCAAATTCATAGAGACAGAAAGTAAAATAGAGGTTATCAGGGGCTGGAGGGAGGGAAGAATAGGGAGTTATTAATTAATGTGTACATAGTTTCAGTTTGGGATAGTGGAAATATATGGTTATACATATATGTACATCACTACATATATGTAGTGATGGTTGTACAACATGGTCAATGTATTTAATGCTACTGAATAGTAAACTTAAAAATGGTTAAAACAATAAACGTTATGTATATTTTACCAGTAAAAAAAAAAAACCTTAAAAATCAAATTAATTAAAAGCTTCCTATTTCACAATTCAGATCTACATACTAACTCACTCCCAAAGTGAGTTGTCACATTGGGCAATTCAATTTATAATCCAGGCAAAAAATATTTACTGATACACAGATGCAATTTGACACAGGGATAAAAGAATTCAAAGGAGAAAAAACAACAATCCTACAGTATTCACCTTAGTTTAGGTAATATGCTTAATTTACCGTGCTTTTAATAGACATGCCTAGGATTTGTCACAGTGCAAGAAATGAATGAGCTCAAAAAAAAAGAAATGAATGAGCTCGATAACAGAGTATTACAAAATTCTTTTGAAGAGATTGATAGGCCTATGACACGTGTACAATTTTCTTTAATGTTAATATTAACTTTTTTTAAATACCAAATTATACTCCTTTTTATAGGAAAATGCTCTGCCATAGGTTTTTCTTTCCCTGTGCACCATGGTCTTGGTTAGGAAAAAATAATCCATAGGCCAGCTTTCAGAGTTTACAGCCAACACAGGACGCTGAGGACAGACCTAAAAGCAACATCCAGATAACGGATGAACACAAGAGACAAGCAGACGACAGGCTCCAGGAGCACAGTGGGTTTCCCTGTTGGTGAAGAAGAGCCTATTATGTTAACGGGCATATGGTAGATCCGCAGCAATTTTTGCCTGTTTGTTTATTTGGGGGTTAAGTATGCACACTGTGGTTATGCCAAGTACGGGGCAGGTGGAATTTCACAGTGAGATGGAATACCAAACAAGTCTTGACAGAACTTTTCAACATAGGGAAAGGTGTTCCTGTTTGTTGTTGATGCTCTTAATGTGCAAATGTAGCTGTAAGCCATGGAAATGTCGTATTTCTCTGAAGCTGTTAAGAAGCGCACACAAGCATTTTAAACTTCTTTATGGAGTAGCTAGCGCACCCTTGGTAAATAGGTCATGTGTGTGCAACCTCTCTATTCATGTAAGTACCAATTCTGAAAATACTCATTAATTATTATATCTTTCTGAGAGCAATTTTTCAAAGGTTAGTTTTGAAAATATTGTTAAGATTCTCTATTCCACAGGAAATGTACAATTTCCAGCTTTCATGAACTGAAACATTTTAAAACAATATCCGTTCATAAAATTACAGTAAATGTTGTGATATTTCCCAGTTAATTTTGGCATGCTTGTTTTGTTTTTAGAAGAATTTTCTTTAAAATGGTCGGTAGGATTTAGATCCAGGGAGACTCTACGGGAGTCTTTCTCTAAATGCCCCCTTTCCACTGAGCAAAGCAGTCACAATTTGTTTCTCTTTTCCTAGAAGTTATCTCACATCACTTAAAGGGCATAGATTATTTTCCAGTTATTTCAGTAAAAAGTAAAGTGAAGGAGTACAAGTACACACAGACACACACACACCACATTTTAAATCAATCATGTTCAGAGTTTTCTTGAGTAAATGCTAAGGATTAAGAAGTAGGCAGGAGATGGGGAAGGGACACAGACAGATGTGGCCCATGGAGATGTGGCCTGGGGAGAAAAGCCATGGGAGTGGAGTGATAGGACAGAGGGCCCTGAATACCACTGTGATGGGCAAGGACAGAGAGAGACATCTAAAGAGGGAAGAAAGAAGCCAGTATGTGGGAATGCCCGTGGAGGCTGAGCCGGCATTCTCCCTTGGCCATCTCAGTACCACTGTCTTATTTATCCTCCTTGCACCTCCACTCCACTCCCTTCTTCCTGCCTCTCTCCTTTACCCTGTCTTAAGTATATCAGTGGCCTTTAAGACAGTGCTTAGTTGGCGGTTTTCAGCAGCCTTTCAAAAGGTGGGACAAGCTTCTGACCCCTGCCTTTCTTGCAGAAGCATGTTTGGGGGTGGAGTGGGATTAGAGGCTGAGCAGCTACTGGGGGACCAGGTCTACAAGAAGCCAAGGGTCAGCCAGCCGCCACCAGCCTTGGGACCCAACGTTGGCCTGTTTGCAGGAGCTGTGGCCCCTTTTGTAGAATATGGTCTCTCATATTCAATTGGAAGAAAATGAGAAATCTGGGCCCAGAATCAGAACTGAGTTCCAGTCCTAATTGCCATCAACCAGCTGAGCAACTGTGCAACTGCCTGCGGCTGTCTGGACCTCAGTTTGTGCGTCTGGAAAGCAAAGGGTCTGGCCCCTGCCGGAGCCGGCTCTATAATTACTACTTGTAATGTTCGGCACTTGGCAGCAGGCTCTGGTTTACATAACCTGATCTACCAACTAAAAGCGTTCTTCTTCAAAAACCGCTGCCCTTAAATAGAAGATGTAATGCCTGTTTGAACATGTGCGTCATGTGGGAAGACTCTGAGGGCCTGTCTTGTTGGGGAACTCTGAACGTGATCACCTCTCCTCTTTAAAGGCTGTCCCAGGGGGCCTCCATCAGTTTCCTAGCTAATTCACTCCAATTACTTAATCATCAATCACAGCACATTTTTCACTCCATGTAACCCAAAAAGAGGACACTTCCTCTTCTGCCAGCTTCAGCAGAGATTGGTCACTGTCCTCTCTAACATTTCAGAGACCATAAAATAACAAGATGCCTGCAATGCCTACTGGGGTAGTTCTTAGGCTCAACTACACATTCAGACTGATGAGCCCTCCAAGAGGCTACACTTGGCTTTAGTCAAGCCAAAAAGATGAAGGAAGAAGTCACAGCTGGCCAGCATGGCAGCATCAAGAGTTTATGTCATGGGAGCTCTGGTCTCCATCAAGCATAGCAGTCGGCTCAGGTGCAAGGAGATGAGATTCACACTGGGCAAGTATAGCACCCTCCCTAGTTTTGAAGCCAATATCTTTTGTAGTATCTCCATGGCTATAGTTTCCAGATTTCTCACAAAAGACAAATATAGTGCAAAGAGTCACAACACTCAGTGGGACGCAAAGATGGTGCCCCACCAGGTATGTATAGTTCATACAACTCGACACTGTAAAACATGCCTATTCTCCCCATTGGACACTGGGGCTCAGAGAAATGATGATAGAGCCAAGATCTCCTGACTCCAAGATCTACTGTTTGTTTGGGTTTTTTTGTTTTGTTTTGTTTTGTTTTTTTTGAGACTTGAGTCTCGCTCTGTTTCTGGGGCTAGAGTGCCGTGGCATCAGCCTAGCTCACAGCAACCTCAAACTCCTGGGCTCAAGTGATCCTTCTGCCTCAGCCTCCCAAGTAGCTGGGACTACAGGCATGCACCACCATGCCCGGCTAATTTTTTCTATATCTTTTTAGTTTGCCAATTAATTTCTT
>CAUYRT010020415.1:0-18347 GCA_963574885.1 Lepilemur ruficaudatus
TGCTTGAAAAGTAGTTGGGGAGCAGAATTAGGGGTCTCAATAGGGGAAAGGAATTCCTCTAAAACTGATTTATGTGATTCACTGTACATGTTGGTAAATTCACTGAAAATCATTTAATTGTACACTTAAAATGGAGTAAAGGTATGATATGTAAAATATACTTCAATAAAGTGAAAAAAAAGAAAGAAAAACTATAAACATTGATGAAAAAATTGAAGAGGACACAAATAAATGTAAAGATATCTCATGTTTGTTGATTGAAGAATTAATGTTGTTATAATGTCTATACTGTCAAAAACAATCTACATGTTCTATGCAATCCCTATTAAAATTCCAATAGTATTTTTCACAGAAACAGAAAAGATAATCCTAAAATTCATGTGGAACTGGAAATAACCCTAAATAGTCAAAACAATAATAAAGAGTAAAAAGAACAAAGCTAGAGGCATACACTACTTGATTTCAAATTATATTATAAATCTATAGTGATCAAAATAGTATGGTACTGGCATAGAAACAGCCATGTGGACCAATGGAACAGAACAGAAAGCTCAGAAATAAACCTACACATATATAACCAACTAATCTTCAACAAAGGCATCAAGAATAGACAATGAAGAAAGGATAGTGTGTTCATTAAATGATGTTGAGATAACTGCATAGTCACATGCAAAGGAATGAAATTGGATTCTTATTTTACATCATACACAAAAAACAAACTCAAAATGGATTAGACTTAAATGTAAGACCTGAAACTGTAAAAATTAAAAAGAAAAAAAAGCAAGCTCCTTGATCTTGGACTTGGCAATAATTTTTCAGAAATAATATCAAAAGCACAGGCACCAAAAGCAAAAATATATGGAAGTATATCAAACTAAAATGTTTTTGCACAGTAAAGAAAACAATAAAATGAAAAGGCAAACTGTGGAATGGGAGAAAACATTTGCCAATCTTATATCTAGTAAAGCCCTAATATCTAAAATATATAAGGAAGTCATACAATTCAATAGCAAATAAAATAAATAAATAGCCTGATTTAAAAGTGTGCAAAGGATCTGAAGAGGCATTTTTCCAGTGAAAACATACAAATGTCCAATAGCGATATACAAAGGTGTTCAACATCAGTAACCATCAGGGTAACACAAATCAAAACTGCAAAGAAAATCACCTCTGTTAGGATGGCATTTATCAAAAAGACAAAAGAAAACAAATGTTTTTTGAGGATGTGGAGAAAAGGGTCAAGTTTATAGAAGCAGAATGTAAAGCAGTTGTTTCTAGAGTCTAGCATTATGAGAGAAATGTGAAAATTGGGGTCAAAAAGTAAAACTTTTATTTTTATTTATTTTATTTTATTTTTTAAGACAGAGTCTCACGCTGTTGCCTGGGCTAGAGTGCCATGGTGTCAGCCTAGCTCACAGCAACCTCAAACTCCTGGGTTCAATTGGTCCTCCTGCCTCAGCCTCCCCGGTTGCTGGGACTACAGGTGCTTGCCACCACACTGGCCCAGTTAATTTTTTTCTATTTTTAATGGTGACAGGGTCTCACTCTTGTTCAGGCTGGTCTTGAACTCCTGACCTCAAGTGATCCTTCCACCTCAGCCTCTCAGAGTGCTAGGATTACAGGCGTGAGCCACTGTGCCCAGCCTGAACTTTTAGATATAAGATGTTCCATAACTGATTTTCCCCTAAGTGTATGTGTTGATTATGATGTGGAGTGAAAATAAGAAAAAATATGAGAATCCAAGAAGGCCTATGCTCCTATCACAATATGTAGGTAAATTAGAAGAAATTTTGATTCTTCTATGCCTTGGAGAAATAAAATTTTTAGTTAAGCAATGATCAGGCAGTCAGATCTTGGAGGGGAAAGCACAAGATCCTAATGCTAATGGAAGTCTATGAGTACATTTTATTATCCTTTGGGTTTTCCCCTTGAGGCATTAGGTCAACTTTTGTACAGTGTAATTACTAAGGATAAAAATCAAAACTGTAAGACACTGAAGGGAAAAGCCAGCTTTTCTGCAATCTTACAATATGGGAGGGCTAAAGTGTGATTTCAGAATTTGCAATCGGTAAAAGCCTACTAAACACCGTAAGATAGTCATCTCTAAATCTAGGACTGCTATTTAGGAGTGGGGACAACCAGACAGACCTTACAAAAACTGCAACCAAGCCTCACTCAAATCAGTTTTGGTATATAATGAAGGTAATCTGATAATACTTTATATTGCTACAAAAGACAAGACAAAGTTTTTCTTGAGGAAAATAATATGATACATTAACTCAATAATGTATTATCTATAATTTCAAGTGAAAAGTACTAAGAATTCCAAGAAACAGGATTAAGAGTAAAAACAGACAATGGAAAGAGACAGATTATCCATATATTGGCATTATAAAAGACAGAGACTATGATTAATATAGTCAATAAAATAAAGGGAAATATGCAGATATTTGATAGACTCTTTAGAAAAAGATTATATAAAAATTCTAGGACTGGTTAGTATAATATTTGAAATTAAGAATTCAACAGATGGATTTAACAGAAGATTTTTCACAGTAGAAAAGATACTGGGAGAACAAAGAAACAAATAAATAAAAAATAACAATCCTAAAACGGAGAGCAATAATGATGGAAACTTTTAATTAAAAGAGCCAAAAGTTATCAAGCAAGTAGTGCAAACCTCTCACAAAAGTGAATGCTGTTTCACAGTAGAAGAAAAAGAATGCTATAAACACAATATTTGAAGAGACAATATCTGAGAAATTTCCAAAGATTTTACAAACAACAAATCAGATATTGAAGAAATCCTATGAATTCAAAACAGTATAAATTTAAACATACAAACAGCACACTTACACTTTTAGTACCTCTTTGTACAATTTCTGAAACCGAAGATTGTAACTAAGAAAACACAGATATTCCATTAACTTTCCCCCTTGTAGCATTTAAATGTCTGTATCCCTAATTTCTTTGGGGGAAAAAACTATTTCCTGTGAAAACTATGGGCTTTCTTATTCTTTGGCTACTACTTTACATATTGGAGTATAAATAAAATAATGTTACAGTAATAATGGGTCAAAATAATTCATTTATAGTTGAAATGCCAATCAATCTTTTAGAGAGTTATTTGTTTATTAAGAGCATCTATTTGAATGAACATTTACTCCCTGAGCTACTTAGTATGCCCCTTATACTTAAGAGACAAGTTCCAAGAAGCCCCAATGTGTGCCTGAAACCAGGGGTGGAACTGAATCCTATAGATACCATGTTTTTTTCCTACACTTACCCACCTACCTACATATAGTTTAATTTGTAAATTAGGTATAGGAAAGACTAGCAACAATACCTAATAATAAAATAGAATAATTATAACAATATACTGTAAAAAAAGCTAGGTGAATGTGGCCTTGTCTTTCTCTCAAAATATCTTCCTGTACCATACTCCCCGTTCTCCCTGTGATCGGTCCATCTGATAGCTCAGACAGCTACTGAGTGACTAGAGGGCCGACAGGACATAGCACGGGCACTGGGCGGGGGGTACGGCCAGGCAGCAGGGCTGAGTGGGACGGCACGAGATTTCATCACTCTAATGAGAACAGCATGAAATTTAAAACTTTTGAATTGTTTATTTCTGGAACTCTACTTTAAATATTTTAAGACCACTATTGACAAAAGGTAACTGAAACCACAGAAAGAGAAACAGTGGATAAAAGGGCACTACCGTAGTTCATTTTTGACAATCTTATGTATAATTTGATCTGTGTTTCAAGCACCTAGTTTATTGTTCACGGAAAAATGAAAAAAAAAAATACTTTTTAAATTGACTTTCAGTAGCAGCAATTTATTCTGCTTACTCATCCCTGCAAGTTAATTGAAAACTCTAAAAAACAAATAAGTTAGTGATGGGGAATATTTTAATTTGTAGTCTTGGGTAAACATCAATTGACTATAAAAAAAATCTTGGAAAGAACTTGTGAATTAAATGTAAAATATCAAATCATGCTTATTTGCATGCAAATAGAGTTCCTTATTTTTTCATCCTTAAGAGTGCATGTAACATAAAGATAAATATTTGAACCAGGCTGGGTGTGGGGGCTCACACCTACAATTTCAGCACTTTGGGAGACCAAGGTGAATCGCTTGAGGTCAGGAATTCAAGACCAGCTTGAACAAGAACTAGGGGCCCATCTCTACAAAACTTAAAAAATTAGCCGGACATGATGGCGCATGCCTGTAGTCCTAGCTCCTTGAGAGGCTAAGGCAGGAACATCCCTTGAGCCCAGGAGTTTGACAGAGTTTGAGGTTGCAGTGAGCTATGGTCACACCACTGCACTCTAGCCAGGGTGACAGAGTGAGACCCTGTCACAAAAAAAAAAAAAAAAGAAAAAGAAAAAAAGAAAAAGAGAAAGAAAGAAGAAGAAAAAAATTTAAGGAAAATAGCAAATAAAATTTTCTAAAATTTTTTATGATATTAAATATATACTTATTTTTAAGTTGAATGTAGCTCTCTGTGATTTAAAGATGATATGGACTTCTGTGACTATATTGGACATTGGCTCAAATTTGTACCCTGGTAAATTAAGTAACATTATCTAAATCAGGAAAAAAAAAACCCCAGAACTTTCAGTTATTCTTATGAACGGCCTGATAATAGTAAAAAATACAATGCCTCAATAATTCTATATATTTTTCATTTTCTAAAATAGTCCAAGTATATTGTCCTATATTCAGTACTTGAAATCAGGTTACCTAAAATAGGCTAGATTGATCTTTTAAGTAACGTTAATTATATGACTGTTAATATATTTTTTCAATAATTTATGATATGAACATGTATTGATGTTTACTTTTCACCATATAATTGAGGCTGTACTTATAATCTTTCATAGAAATATCATTAAAACTTATACATCTTCTGAAAATGTTTAAATTTTGCATGCAAAGATAATTCCCAACATCTATAAAAAAGGACTATTTGCAAATTGGCAAAAAGCAATGAAAAGGGCTGCCGAATGCACTCATTTTCTGACTGCCATTGTGTGTGAGAGAGTCTGTATGCTTTCCAGAATATGTCTGAGCTGCCAGGCCTGCCAGACACGTCTGTTGGAGCTTGCAAAGGAAACCTACTACGTGTACCATCTTGGCATCGGCATCAAAAAAGTGTTGAAGAACACAATTCGCTCTACTGCTATACATTTCAAGTTTAGGAATAGCAACTTCAAGACAAAAACCTTAGGTTAAAGTAACTGAAATTTTATATTTATTAGAATTTCAGTATCATTTTCTCAGTTGTCCTCTTTTGAAAACATATTTGGAAGTTAATATTATTTACTAATATTGTCTTGCCTTCAAATCATATATTTAATCACACTCCTGTGTTCAAACATTGCACTTTTTAAAAGCATGTTGCATGGTGCATATGACATATAAAGCAGCTCTCAAGCTAAAAATACTAATGAACTGTATTATTAATGAATAAAATATAAATTATTATACATTTTAAGAATAACATTGGCTTATTATTCCCAGTGTGCCCATTGATTCTAAATAAACTAAGAAAATTCAAAGGGGTAATAATAAAATATATTCAGTAAAGTTACTCACATAAAACATTTGATTAAAAAATCATAGATAACAATTATATAGTTTAGAAGTATGGAAATAATTAACTACTTGATCATTTTGACTATTTGGGCTGAGCCACAAATAAAATATCTGGAGGACAAAAATCTATGATTCCTGAGTGTTAAAAATTGTCTAGCATTCTTCTCTCATTAAAGATAAAATAAATTGCATAAGAGAACTCTGAAGAAGGTCAAAATCATACATTTGAGGAACTGAAACTAATTTTAACTTAGAGTGATGTTATCACCAACTGGATATTCAAATCTGTGCTTCACATACACATTTACATTTCTCATTTCTGCTTCAGCTTTGATATCAGTCCATTACCTTTAGCAAGAATGGTCAAATCCATTAATTTTGCCAACTCACACAGAACCATTCACATAAAAACTACCCAAACAGAATTTTTCTGTACCTTAAAACATTTTAATGAACTACATGAATAATATAGCCCCTTAAGAAAAAAATCTAAGCCTTTCTGTTTTATCAATAAGAATAAATTTTTAATTTATTTTTGGTTGCTTAAAATAGGTAGCTAGATGCAATAATAATTTACTAAATATCTACATACCTACCTACCTATTATATATCTACCTATCTGTCACCTATCCTTATATTCCCCAGGTTATGGAAATACTGCTGAAAGATATCCTTTAGTTTTCAAAATCCTTTGGGAATAGCCTCCACTGGAAAGAAGATTCTCCTCTAAGAGTATCTTCCCTTTTCGCTGGTTGGCCGGCATCCAGTAACTGATCTACTTGGGGTGAAAATTCTTTGACTCCCTTTCCCAATTTGGGACAATTTTATAGGGTTATCCCTGCTTCAGAGTTCCTTGTAGGATAGGCTGAAGCTTTAATCAGAAATTCCATCTCAGAATTCCCAGCGAACTCAAAGTGAGACAGAGGCCAAATTTTTCGGTGCTAACTCAGAATTAGAACATAATAATCCCAGTGTAGAATAATCTGCAAATTGACCAATTAGAAGTTCTACCTAATGTGCCTGAGAACAAATACACTAGTGCATGGTTTCTGTCTTACGGTGTTTTGCTGGTGGTGTCATTTTTTTGCATGTTATATATACATTTTAATAGCTACACATTTTAGGAGACCAGGTTGTTAGGTAGTATTCCATAGAGTGGTGTAGTATATTTCTTCCAGAATAGCAGTGAAACTATTGCCATAAAATGAAAGATACCTTAATGTTTTGATTAATTTTCTTATAACTTGAAAGCACAGATTTTTTTTTTTTTAGCACATGCCATCACTATCAGATTACATTTCTCAAAAAGCACTTGATAGAATGACATTCAAGCATGCTTCAGAGAAAAAGGCAAATTTTATTGTAGTAACTTTATTTTTGAAACTTTTCTCTGGGCACTAAGAGTGTTATTTGACTGGGTTATTGAAGTGGTGTTGAGTTTTTATTATTGTGAAAAGAAGCTCTTCATTCCAATTATATAAAGAATTTACAAACTAAATCACACACTCTGACAAACTCCAGAGTATTATAATGAGTATTTAAGGTTGATTCTGACTAGATAATTTCGAGTTTTACATTACAAATGCTGCAGATATTATTATTTGCTATTGTAAATCAAGCCTTTAGGAACTGGTTAAGTATATATTATGTATAAACAATAAATGTGAACTTAAATTCTGGGAAACATAACCATTAAGAGAGCCTTAATGGTTTCTACACTTCCCTAGACATGAGATATAAAGATGAACAGAGTGTAGTACTTCTCTTTAAGAATCTCATCAATCCAGTAAGTGAAATTCAACTAACTAGGTGAGTGGGACTTCTATGCTTTTTACTTCCTCTGTGTTTTGAGAGTCCCCAGCTAAACTGGGCTTCCAGCATGAGACTGGCTAGCAATGCTGCCCTAGCAGGACACCAAGAGGAGCTGCACATGCATGATGTACGGTGTGCCTTTCACAGGGATACTTTTTTTTCCTGGTAGATGAACTAATGCCTAGTTTTCTGACCTATCCCCAGGGAACCACACACACAGGAAATTTATTTAGATTGGAAATGTATCTGGACTGCCCCTGTGGCTCTTGTCTGACCCACGTCCATGCTACGCCCACCTGACCATTGCTCTAGCACTGGAATCCTGACCTTCTGTTGTCCCTGGCATCCTGGGGCACACCTGTCCTGGAGCAGCCCTTAGTTATCTAGATAAAAGTCACAAATTCAATACATCATCACGTTAAGAAAGACGTTTAAAGATTTTTACTTTCAGATCGTAGGAACATAGGGCATGGTGAGTTGGCAGTCTTCCATCCCACAGCCATGCGAGGCAGGGGTGAAGAGTCAGGAAGACAGAGAGAGGCATGTGGCAACTAGCAATATATATAAGGGAATAGGGCGTGGGTCACTTTAAGTGAGGAGGCAAATACCTAAATGCTCCATTTAAAGAAGTGTCAAGAAAGTGGAAAGCCCCAGTCTGTTGGATGGGAGAGATGCTCCTAGTTCTTACCTCTGGCTCAAGCTATTGGAGTGTGGTATAGAACTGGAAACTGTGTCCAGAGTTACTTAGCCCTGATTCTGGTATAAGAGAGCAAACTTGAACTAAAAATTGATGCTAAGTCCACATAAAATTGTAAAAATTCACCACATTCCTCTAGAATCAAGCATAAGTCATATTAAAGTAAGGTATAGACAGTCTATTAGCATAAACATCATACTGAAGATGCTCAAAGCATTGCTAAATAGGGCAGTAGAAAAACAATCTGATTATCTCGAGAGGTGTTGGCCAAGGAGAGAGCCTGGAGGAAGCGACTGACGGACGGCGCGGCCGAGTTGATGTCCGCTGCTTACGTGTCCTCGCCGCCTCGTTAAAGGCTGGTAAAGCACATCTCAAACCCAGACTAAACACGTGCCTCTTACATTCTTCCAGATTCTGTGGGCTTCTACTTAACCTAAAGAAATTCTGTTTGGGGCATGGAATGCGCTACCCTCATCCCACCCGTAATAATGGTTTAATTGTGGTGTTAGCAAATTCTGTAATTTGTATCTATCTGGCTAATATAAAGTGATAAGAGAACACATAAGAAATCCATTCAACTTGAAGGTTTTAAGCAGGTCACTTGAAGGGAAGAAATGTTAGAGCTGGGCCTTCAAGGAGGATTTTCCTTTTTCTAATTTAACAAGGTTATACACGTAGATCTCAGGCAGAAAGCTCAGGCATAAACAAAGAGAGGTCAGAAAGTGCTTTCCAGAAATACCAGCTGTCAGAACTATAACAAAATGTATTATTCTAAAACTAGAATATCCGGGAATGAAAGTGAAATGGTAGTTTGATGACAGATTATGAAGGCCAGACGTCTCCAAGGACTTGGCCATGGTCTAGCAAACGCCGGCACCTATGGTCATCTAGAGCTCCCTGCTGGGAGGCTGGTTTGCAATTAAGTCTGATGACAACATCATTTGAGTTATCACAGGCATTGGATTGGGTGCAATGAGAATGAGTAATTCCCCTCTCTGAAGCAATAGGTATAGAGCAAGTCCAAGGAGTAGAGGAAGCTTTCAGAATATCCATTAGCATCATGGATGTGGAGCCCAGCTGCTACAGGAGGCAAGGCATTTGTATTCCCAGTGTCCAAGGAGCACTGTACTGTGGCCGATATGGGTTTCACTGAGGGCTTAGGAAGGAAGCGGTAGAGTCTTTTGATAGTAGGGCTTTAGGAACAGCCCTGATTCTCCGGCTTCACGTACTTCATTGGTCTTTTTGTCGTTTATTGTATTTATCCCATTGTCTATACACCCTGGAGACTCTTCTAGTTCAATTTTTTTTCATTTCTTATAGTTTTTTATCATACAGAAAATCATCTCATTAAGTTAAATTTTAATTCCTTTAAAAGTACTGGACAAAATTTTCATCTCTTCTGTGGAAACAGTTTTTTTTTGGAAATAAGTTTTGCTACTCGTCCTTCTCCATTTCCTCTTCCTCTTCCCCCTCTTCCTTTTTTTAGCGTCTTTTCATGGAAGCTTCACCAGTTCTTTACTCTTCATCCTGGAAAAAGCTAGGTTTTCAGGAAACAGCCATTTTCCCAAGATGTGTGTGAGGCTAGAAGGGTAAGGGAGAGTTTCCAGGATAGACGGTTTCTGTGCCCCAAGTGTCCTCTCCTTTCCTGCTGCCATTGGGGCAGACGCTCCTTGTGAACACGGCTCTCTGTGTGGTCCTGTGTGGCCTGCCCCGTGCATCCTGTACAGTGTACAGAAGAGTGCTGGTGCCTGTCTTTTGACCCCAAGTCCCATTCCTACTATAAAAAATACATACCATTTTTTTATCTTTTTTTAAAATTTTTTCCAAACATTTATTGTTATAAAAAGATGTACATGGGTCATTGAGTACAAAAGTAATTTCCCAGCTGAGCATGTAATTCCAGTTTTTTGAATATACACTGTTATCTTCTATATTACATCTATACATATACTGAAACATCTCTGAAAGATTATATGCTAAAGCATCATAATGAATACTTCTTAATTTACATATCATGCCTTTACTCCATTTTAAGTGTACAATTAAATGATTATTAGTAAATTTACCAAGTTGTATAGATGAACACATAGATCAATTTTAGAGGATTTCCTTCCCCCTATTGAAACCCCTAATTCCCTTCCCCAACTACATTTCAAGCATGCCCCTCCCCTCCACAGTGCTCACCACATCTCTCAGATGTGGGTCTACCCCCCTCTTCCTGAATCCGTACTGAACACAGCCACCATTTGTGCACCATAGTGTTAATCAGTCAGAACCAATTTGATGGTGAGTACAAGAGGGGCCCATTCTTCTGATCTTGTATCACCTCACTTCGAATAATGGGCTCGAGCTCAATCCAGGATAATATAAGTGGTGCTAGCTCACTGTCGTTTCTTAAAATTGAGTAGTATTCCATTGTAAACATATACCGAATTTTAATAGTCCACTCATGAATTAATGGGCACTTGGGTTGTTTCCACGACCTCGCAGTAATGAATTGTGCTGCCATAAACATTCGGGTGCAGACTGGAGAGGGTCAGGGAGATTGCCCGCCCAGCAATACATATCATTTTTGAACTTCAAAATGAGGTCTATTTTAGGAATTACAATTTTAGGAACACTTGCTGAAATTTGCTACTTATGGGCCCATTCACCATGCTCTCCATATTTTCTCTTTGCCCTCTTCGTCTCTTCTGTCCCCTTTCAGTGAAACCACTTCTATTAAAGTAATGTCAGGTCATAAGACAAGCTAAAGTTAACCAGCCATTGTTTCATCGCTTGTCTTCCCATGGTTGCTTACTGCTTAGGAAGCATGTATCCCTGACTGTCATGAGATTTGTAACTTCTCTAATGACTTTCATGCATAACATTATTATTGCAAATCCTAGATGATCTTTGAGATATTTTTCAGACTCTTTTTTTGTGGGGGTGGGGGGTAGGGATCAAATAACACACCCAGACCAGTGACCATGCTTGGAAACTGACTCAATAGGTCCTGCAACTCTCTGCCCAGGAACTGTCTCAGTGTAAAAAGACACTTCTGCTTTGCAACCCTATGAGTTCATCCCCAGTCAATCAGAAGAACAAATTCCCTAGATTTTTTTCTACCAAACTACTTTTAAAAACTCTGGCACCAAAATTGTTGGGGAGACAGATTTGAGAAATTCCTCCCATCTCCTTGCTCAGGACCCTGCAATATTAAACTCTTTCTCTGTTCCAACACTTGCTGTCACAATGTATTGGCTTCCTTCTGTGTGGCAGGCAAAAAACCCAGTTGGGTGGTAACATCATCTGCTAATGTCAACTCTTAGATTTATTTTGTAACTGATGGATTATACATTTGTCTTAGTCCCACTAAAAATTTATTCTATTGTTTTATTTTTACTTTTTTTAAATTTTCGGGTGGGGTGGTTTTCAGGAGGAAAATAGGGAAGGGATTATTTTTATTGTCGCATTGTCACTGAAAATCCCTTCTTTACAATGTCATTGACTTTATTTATTCTCAGAATTATCAGTTTAAATGTTTCACTGTGATTGCAGATTTGTGTACATGTTCTAATGCTTTTTAAAATTATTTTTATATATTTTGAGCCTACATTGTTCAGTACATAGATTTATGACTTTCCTATATATGCCTAATCATTAAGCATTGGTTTTCTCAAATTATTGATAAGATTTCACTAAGTCTAATTTATCTTAGATTACTATTATTTCATAAGTATGTCTTTATCCATTTTTTATTGTCAAAGTTTTGCCTTTATTGTATTTTAACTGATGAAATAAATTTCATCATTTTATTTTATAAAAGTAAAAGTATTGATATGTTATAAAAGTATTGATATGTTTGCATTTATGTTAACATATTTTTTGTTTCATTCTGTATTTTACATTTTATTTTTTCTGTGCTTCTATTTTGCCTCCTTGTCTTCACTCTACCCCTACTGTTCTTATTACACCTCAAGTCTCTAGACATTCAGGTTTATATCTGCATCGACTTCTTCCAAGACATTACAATTTTAACTTTCCTGTTCACCATTGTATGTTCACTTCCCCCTTTTTGGTATGGGAAAGTCCTCTATTTTATTTGAACTTATGAATATATATCACATTTAATTTCATTGTTATTTTTGTGCCGAGTGTGAGGTCTTTTGCAGTGGAAGTTCCTAAATAGAAGAAAGATAGATAGATAGATAGATAGATAGATAGATAGATAGATAGATACACATGTATAAAGAAAGTATACAGAGTATGATAGAGAAGATAAAAATTTAGTCTCCATATTAAAAACAGTTAGACATAAGTTAAACATATTTTATAGATTATCACTGAATTTTGAAACTGATGTCATAGTCACAGAAGACTTAATTAATCAATAGTACAATTAAATGCTGCATAATTCTACAAAGAAAAACACTGTTATCTCAAATCTATTCAATCTTCTAGACTTTTAAGCTATTTTGAATATTATAATGCTGAGTAGACCTTTTCCTGTGGCCAGTAGTATCCAAAGAGGTACCCACCATTTTAAAGATGGTCAGGCACAATTGGGCAAGTGACCACATCCAAATGTTTCAGCATCATTAATCACCATCTTGCCACCTACACGACTTCCGTATCAAGAAGACTTCAGTGGGAAAATGGAGACAATGTCAGAGTTGGGAGTATGATGTGTGCTGAGAAGTGCTATGGTTCTTTTGGGCTGGGCCAATAATGAGCAAATAGGCTTAACTCGATCTTAATATCATAAACACCTTCAAATTTATCTTGGGGAAAATATTTTTTATTAGATGTATGCATGCTTATACTAGCACCATCAACTTTGTACCTCAGTTCTGGGTGTACTTACCATTTCCCTATAATCTCACATTGTTTACTTTCACAGATACATATGCTCCCTGAAATTGAAAAATGACTTTTTAAAAGAATCTTGCCTGAACTGATCACTTTAAAAGTTAATGCATGCATTAGTTTCCTATTGTCACCATACAAATTATTACAAAATAATAAAAATAAGAGCTTTTGGAAAAGTGTACTTTCTGACATATCAGAAATGTAGTTCATTTAACAACACAGTGTTATTTTGTTTTAATTAAGTTTATGGAAAACATATGGCAATACAAACTGTTTACAATGCAAACTCTTTCCTTTCTCCTCGAAAACTGGATAAAAGTAGAAGACTTCTGGTATTGCACTTGGCTAACAGAGGTAAACCCAACAAGGACAAATTTAGAATAGGGCCATGCTGCTAAATGTATATCAGGAAGTTAAACCTCATAATAGAACATATATTTTTGCTGCATAAATAAATCACCTGGAGTTGGACCAGAGCAGAAGCCCATCTTTTCTTTCCTGTCATCCACTTATAACACGCAAGCACACCCCCAACACGCAGGCCACATTGCATGTAACTACATGACTACCTTGCTGAGGCCAGGCATCGGGGTGGGGTGAAGAAAATGGTGTGACTGGGACGGCAGGAAAATGAGGAAATGTTCAAAAGGGCAGAGGCTGTTGCACACTCTAGAAATGGTTTAGGGAGGCCATGTAGTGCAGACCCATAGTCTGAATTAAAGATTACCGATGAACTGTTTAACACGAGTTGAAGAAAAGATAGGAGCTGCTCTCAAATTCCCGCTCATTGACCCTAAATGGGTTGAGCTGGAAAACTGAAACGGGAAAGAACTATTTATGTACTCTGATAAGAAGTGACCTCTCAACACTATGAACACTTTTAGTTTTGTGATGGACTTTACCATACACTCCTTCCACGATTAAAGGAGCAGAATTTATACATATAAACAAACTCTTATTTTCTTATTACAATGCAATCACTATTAATCCAGGTAGAATTTTACTTAAAGGTCTAAATAATAGGACAGCTCCCTCTGTAAGATGACTGACTGCCAGAGTGGATTAAAAGCTTTCAGAGAAATCCTCTGCTCATTTATATTAGAGTGGGAGAATGTGATTTTCCTACCAACAGAAATGGCTGTTTTATCCAGTTTGCATTTCTAAAGGGCATCCTAAAATATCGTTGACTTTATGGTATTCAAGTATTATGAACCATTTATTCAGCTTAATTTTATAGCTACCTTCTAATGTTCTCAAATATTATATTCCATTTCAAATTATAACAAAATTCTAAAATTTTATTATCAAAAAACTATCTGTAAACTATAGTACTTACACAAACTATGCATCTATTAATTTCTTTCTTTCTTTCAAAAATATTTCCATTTGGAACCTGGTTTCACAAGACTGTAAGTCACTTCATGTGTCTTTCTCTTCAGAATTCATATTTTGTCATTATTCAAAAATCTTAAGCATGCTAAAGCCATGTAATCTTGATTCTTGTGTGTCATTATCACATTCAGATTTCCTTCTCCACACCTTCAAGTTTTAGAAATAAATAAAAGTTCGGACATAGGATCAGGACACAGGCCTCAATCAAATAGTTTCACATGAGGAAAACTCATAAGTAAATTGAAAAGACACCAAATAATCTAAAATAGACATGAGGATAAAGAGGGCTACATCTTCTGCCTGACTTCTGTGTTCTACATATTCTCATAATGCAATATGGTATTTTATAATAACTATATTTATTTTTCTTTCCTCTACTTTTCAGCTGGGGTGGATCGAGGGAGCTGGGCGCTGGAGAGTCCGTAAGTGCAGGCGGTGCGTGCTTGCTGCCCTTGGGAAGAGTCACAGAGCAAGCGGGGCGGCCAGGAAGTGCAAGCTTGAAAATGAAGCTGTTTACGTCCTTGGTTTCTTCATAATTTTATAATTCTGGTGATTACTCTTGTGTTCCCTGTTGTTGGCACTTAGTAGAGTCTCGATAAATATTTATTAACTGGGTGAATGTTTTCATTTCAGACACTGTAAAAGAGACGGGTCTTGATAAGTTATTATCGTAAACAGACATTAACCATGATTAAATAAAACACAAACACTGTTTTTCCCAGTGTTCTCTCCTTGCTTGAATGTATTAGAGCCCGGCAGCTCCTGTGCAGTGCTCGGTGTGTGCACGGTGCGAGAACATGCCTCAGCGGGCAGAGACAGCAGCAGGGACGCAGCGGAGCATCGCCATATTGCTTCAGATTTGTGTCAGTTCTTCAGCTTGAGCTACACTTCAGTCTGCAGGGACATTGACTATCTCGCTGTTCCACCGGACATCACGACTCAATGAAACCATCCTTATGGAGCCCTCACAGAAGGGAATGACTGACATTTGATAGGTGTCTTAATAAGATGCATTTGCTAGAGCTGGAAAATTCTTTTGGCTTGCCGCCAGATGCTAATGGAGACTCTATGCTTGAGCATGAGGTGACATGTGACAAGGAGTCCCAAGCTGCCCATTATGAATTAGGAATAATGTGGTCCACAAAGCCATAAAGGAAGACATTCCTAGCATCATTTTATCATCAAACAGGTCTGGTCTAAACACTCCTAAGGTAAGAATGTGCTAAAATCCAAGAAAGTTAAATGAACAATTTGCTCGTATTTCCAAGTGCCTATAAATGCCGTACTGCTATACTTTTTTCAAATTTCAGTTATGGTCTCTTGGAAGGGTGTACTCACTATGATGGTTTAGGATGCAATGTGAGCATTTTTTTTTCTAGTTTGTGATCCAGTATATCCAGCGGTGGTCTCTGTGGAAGGTCATGATTTCTACCAGCCTTGTTGTAAATCTGAAAAGAAAATTCATAAAGGAAACCATTACAGTTTTGAAGCAAAGTCATGTCCTTTCAACAAGTAACATGTAGCAAGTGGCCTTGCTTGACATGAATTTTCTCCCCCACTGATGCTGACCTGCCTACTATCACCAATGAGCGTCCAATATGTTAGAAGCAGCAACTGAAAATAGTACATATATGAGGTCAAGAAAGAAGAAAAATATTCGTTGCCTCGGGGCAATAGATTAGATGCAGAATTAGCAACATGGTTGGTTCCTAAGAAAATTCTTATTGCAAGAAGTATGAAACATATAACAAAATAAAATTTACAGAAGCAGCAACAAAAATATGCACACTAAACAGCCATTCTCCTTTTGCAAGAGTATAATCTAATAAAAATTCATATTAAGTATATGAGATTAGTTACTTTATATGAAGAGAAGGGCTACAAAATTGACTGGAATGAATGAATGAATGATGATTTACTTAAATATTAAAAATCAAATGCAGACCTTGCACAGACTCCAGTGATTAAAAGGTGCTGTGAACTTAGAAGGATGTTTGTCTCAATTTGTGCATCTGATGCCTAAGGGAAAAAAGTCAGTAAGTTACGATTTGTTTTAATGAAGAAAAAGGGCCAGTGTAGCAATGAAATAGTAAACAGGAAGGGAGGAGGTAGTATGGCCTCAGGGAGGTAGGGAGTATTCTGTTCATGTAGGTCATGGTAACAAATTAGAATTTTGTTTTCTAACTCTAATTTCATAGTGATCCACTGAAGTTTTTAAAACATGGGAGAAATATTACCAGACTCAGCCTAGAGTGAAACACTCTGGCTACTCTGTGAAAACTCTGCTGCAGGGGAATGACAGTGAAAAACAGACAATAGCCAGGAAGCGTCGGCTGCCCCTGGTGAGACAGATTGTCACGGTTGGCATCAGGGCTGTAGGACACAGTGAGAAGTGAGTAAAAGGATCTGCCACAGACCAGACTAAGACGTGTCGGTTAGGTTCAATATTTTTCCCACGAAAGTCCGAAACCCTTGGAAAGACATCCTCAGCACTTTCAGACCATGTCTCCGGCAGTGGTCACTAACTCTTCTGAAACACTACCCTTTTTAGAAGTGTTACTTTCTCTCCTATCTTTATGCTTTTTCACATGCTACATTTTACCTTAAAAAAATAATCCTCTTTTCTAGACTGTAAACTCTCAGATTCTGCAGAAATTCACTTCCTTGGAGAATTCCTCTCAAACTGTCTTCACACCATCAACACTAATTTCTGATCCTAGTACTCCATGGTTTGCATGTGATTTTCTTTGTAATCGCACTTTCCTGTTAATGGATTTTCACTGTGTGGAATTTTTACTTGTGTGATTTGCTAACTGGATTATATAATTAGCCAAGATAGAACTCTAACTTTATGTAATCACAATCTAACTGAGCACCTTAAATATGGTAGGTGTTTAATAAATGCATGATTTTGATTACTCAATGAAAAAATAGTGATCAAAGCATATTGCCTTTCTTCCTTCTTTCTTTTTTTCTTTCCTTTCCTTTCCTTTCCTTATTTTCCTTTCCTTTCTTCCTTCCTTCATTCCTTTCCTCTTTCTTTCTTTCTTTCTTCCTTTCTTCCTTTCTTTCTTTTTGTTTTAAACCTACATGTCTCCTTTGGAGCTTTTCTATAAAGTAAAAATATGCAAAAGTGTAAGTATATTCAGATACTCATGTGATGCTTGATATAAAAATAAAATATATTAATATGGGTGAGTAAATAGTATATTTATTTACTCATTTATTTCATTTATTCATTAAGAATAATATTTATTTACCAATAACTATACACATCACAGAAGATACAAAGAAAACTTCTATCCTAATGGGATATCACTTTCGTATATTGAATAGACACACAACTATTTCCACAACCACAAGCAAACCCTGTTCAAATACACACGAAAATATGCATGAGGGAAATGATAAAATAAATCTTTGTTAAAGAACATAAATCTGATTATGTTTCTTTATATCCATATTCAAGGTTTTAGAAAAATATGGTTTGATATGCTTCTATTAATATCTCTACCATTTTGTGTTAGACAAATTTTGTGGGCCTCCACTCAAAACTTCGAGGACGTTGCAAATTGTGAGTCTGTTTCAAATGCCAGTTGCGTTATATCTATAGTTCCATTTCATCAATCACATTATATCACAGTATTATATAAAAACATAACAAAAAGAAATGAAATTTGATGGTGAATACAGTGGAACCCATTCTTCGTATTGACTGATTAACACTATGGTGCTCAAAGGGTGGGAGTGAACACTGGGGAATTGGGGGGTGGGGGTAGACCCAAGGCTGAGGGACGTGGGGGGTCACTGTGGAGGGGTGGGATATGCTTGAAAAGTAGTGGGGTAGCGGAATTAGGGGTCTCAATAGGGGAAAGGAATTTCTCAAAAACTGATTCATGTGATTAACTGTACACCTTGGTAAATTCACTGAAAATCATTTAATTGTACACTTAAAATGGAGTGTTGGTTGTACGTAGATACAGTTGGAGCA